>JAXDDX010000021.1:5182500-5447672 GCA_034670405.1 Hoplostethus atlanticus | reverse complement strand
AAAGCTCTGCACCGGCCCTCCCTTGATTTTTATTGTAGCCTGACACTTCTTGAGAGTTAATACAACGTTAATAAAACAATCAGTGATCATCAATCAGTCAATCTCATGACTTTGACTCATGTTTGCCTCTCTGACCTATCAGTGTCTGTATCTTAAAGGGAAAATCCACCCTAAACACTTTATTGGAGATGTATTTTTGGGCCCATTTTATTGTTTGGTGGTGCATTTAAAAAAAAAGAAAGTGCACCTACAATTATAACAATACCATAGAAAGTATCATAAAGTATCATAAGTACAGATTCACAGTATAATTAGCAACGTTATGCTGTAATAATAGCATAACAACAGTAATAGTCTCTCTGACATGGAGCCAGCACCTATTTTGGAAATACTAGATAACATCAAGGGAACAGTAGTGCCAAGTAAAATAAATTACACATTACACAATTACAAATAATTCCTTGTTATTACCAGAAATTACCAGTTAGTTTCTTATACTTTCTATGTAATTACACAGTTATTATCCTGTAATTGGTATACTGTAATGTAAAGTACTACCACATTTTCAGCTATCTGCAACATCAACGGTAAACATCAGGTTTTGGTGTCAGTCCATCAGTATCAAAGAGCAAGGGCTTCTTTCTAGACTCTCCATTTTGCACCTACGTTCAACAATCATACGGAGATACGGCAGAGACACCAATTTCTCCACCAACAGTAGCCTCAATTGACCATGACGCAACGGAGCCACAAGATACGTTGCATTTTGAGTAAGGGCTGCCACTTTCACTTTCTTTTACTGTTGCTATCGGTCTCTCTCCACCTACATGTATAACCCACAGCCGAAAGCAACAAGTTCAGGCACGCTCCCTGGGGGTTGCCAAAAGGCATCTTGAGAAATGTAGGAAATTACTCAGAGGTAGAAGTAGACGAGGCAGGTTGTATCATGACAGACTGATGATATATAACAGTGTAGTTTTCCTATGAGTTCTCTCCTGTCTTTCCCCATCATTCAGTCATCTGACTCTCGCCTGTTTCTCTGCCGCTCACCTGTTTCTCTGCTTCGTACTTTCTGCCTCTAACTCTGATGTGTTCCTCTCACCTGTCTCTCCGTGAGGCTCAGTGCCAGGGACAGTTCGGTCTTCCTCCTGATAGTGATGTAGCGGCAGTACTGGAACTCCTTCTCCAGCTCCAGGCGCTGGTGGTCGGTGTACACCACCCTGTACTTGTCTTTAGTGCGAGTCATCCGTCCTGGATCACGTACAACAACAAGGCCAAATGAGTAAAGGGATCGATACAGGCTTGATTGATTGATTGATTGATTGACTGGTGAGTAGTAGTTATTCATTCTTCCATGTTTGTTAGGTCTTCACTTCTAACTAGAACAATTACCATTTGAGTGACTCATGTTCAGTGTGAACAGTGGCCCAATAGACTAATGTGAAGATGTCTGGTGCCATGTTCAAGTTCAGGCGCCGGTAAAAGCCTCATCAACCCTATTAATCATGTGAACCATAACTAATGCAAAGACTCCCTGCAGCATTGCAACAGTGGTTCTCCTTATCACTATGAGTGGTGTTTACACAGTTGTTTACACAGGCAGCTATTCATTGACACACATGTACACGCACACACACTTGGGAAGGGAAGGAGGGGTGAGTAAATGTTATTGATCCTCAGGAAAAGTCTTGACTACGGCATGTGACAGCTCATTGATTAAAGCACAGCAGCCCCCCCCCCCCCCTCCACACACACACACACACACACACACCAATAATGGCCGTGGATTCTCCTGTAGAGATTTGGTTTGTCTGAGTCTCATCCAGGCTTCCTGTAACGTCAGCGTTATCTAGCCAGTTTGTCACCCTTCAGCACCCACCCAGTAGACAGAGGGTGGGGAGCGACACATTGCAGACGCCATGGCCTCCACTGTTAGCTTTGCATTGACATTTTTAACCATGCTGGTGGGAGGGAGAGGTGAAAAGCCAATGCTTGACAGATGTGTTTGTGGTCTGTCTCCCTCTGTGTAATATGTTGAAATTGTTCCTGAATGTGTCTATGAAAATGTGTTTTATCTTCTTTGTCATCTGTACACCCACTCAAGAGCTGACCCATGGATGCCTTTGCCATGTGACTCATAGAGTAAGCAGCGCTCTTCTCACAAACTAATCAAGTTTGAAAAATACATCAAATAGAAAAAAATAGTGTTTTTTTTCTTATGAATGCTCTTAAAGACAGCTATAGGGTAAGTGTGATAGATTACACCTTTGCTGCTAATCCATTAGTATTTAGACAATCATCATTTGTAATTGACACCTTGTAGATAGGTCTGTGGTGTACTTGCATTGTGGTCACACACATTACCAGCTAAAAGTGGGTTCCTATCTGCTGCTCAAACAACTTGAGATTAGCCCAGTAGAGTTGTTTCTGTGCCAAAAGAACCACATGCCTCTAACCAATGATATGATAATATAAGGAAGTGTTTCATGTGCATGTATCTCATCACAACATATCAACATATATAATAAATCTTATTATACTGTTGGCCTTCTGTAACGTTTTTGGGGTAGTTTGCCCAGCATCTTCCATAATAAGTGAAGCCCCACCTGAAGCTGACGGATGCCCAATGTGTCTGACCCACTCATATGATTTCCTCCGGGAGGTGTTGGGACAGTCCTGCCCCGGGGGTGAGCCATACGGGGTGAAAGATCCCCCTCCAGCGGCGGTCGGCATGCCGGTCAAGTCCGGGGAAGTGAAGCTGACCTGGGTGATGTTGACACTTGACCCCGGGAAGCTGTGGCCGTACGCCGAGTACTCCTCCCGGGGAGCGGCGTAAGCGGGGTTCCAGGCCCCTGTTGACGGGTTGTTATGGAGCGGCTCGCCTACTCCCGGCGGGTGACCAGAGAAATCTCCATATGGCGGCGGGAGGTACTGACTGTTCAACGTCTGAGTCATGTATCTCGACGGGTGTGAGTTGGGGTACATGCCGGTATCCTTATCCAAACGGTGACTCTCAGCTAGACCTCGGTGAATCAAACCGCCTGGCGCATTGTAGTATTTATTCCCAACAGGCTCAAGCGCTCTTTTCCTATGTCAGTCGAAGGTCCAGGCTAAGTAATTATTGTCAGGCTACCTGTGGAGTAAAGCTACACACCTTTATGGATTTACTGCTTTGGAGTTCAAAAGTATCATCGTGACGTCAGACTCTACCTGAGACCCACCTGCCTGCACTTGGCGACGTGAGTTCACTGACCCCAACTTAACTAGTCTACCGTGTTAATGATGATAAGCACGCGTAAGGTGTGTGTGTGTATTGTTTGTGTGCGCGTGCGTGCGTGCGTGCACGTGTGCGTGTGTATGTGTAGCGGTCATGCGATATCCAGCACGGGATCCTTACAATGAGTGATGAGTGGTAAATAGAAAGGTAACAGGCCGAACACTACTTTAAAAAGCATTAGCTATTTTTAATTTCCCCTTAAAAGACCCAGTCGTCCTATGGGATGACATACATCAGTTCGATACTACTTACTATGATATTTGCAATTAATTCACGTGATAAAGATTTGAGTTAAGTTGAAAAAAGGTGGGTCATTTCTATTCCGAAATAAAAAGGTGGGTGAATTGAGGTCAGGTTGGTTTTAGCCTCTACTATGTCCCTGCTTACAATGACCACTTGAGGGCAGCAAATACCTAAGCACTGGCTGGTGTCCCTAGGAGAGACCAGCAGGCTGATACACAGACTGGCCTGCTCTTTAGCCGTCAAGGTGACTTTGTTACACCCATATGCAACCAACTTGAGTAAAGTTTATTCTGCATCCCAGTTGCTGATGACATGTGACCCTTTCCCAGTGTAGCTGAAGCAGTACTCAAAATATTACATCATATATTCCCTTCGCTTATTCTTGGCAAGCAAAGACACCTCTCTCGCTCCACCTGCAAACAGGAAGCCCAGGCATTCATAAAAGATTCACGTCAATATCTCCGTCTAATCATCCATTACTAATGGTCAGCTGCTAGCGTGAACCATCCCGGCGCTAATGGAGGTTTGAACTTTAAGGCAAGTGCGCCATAATAACTGCGTCACAGAAGCATCATGGCCAGCTAGAAATAGATTGATGCTAGCGTACCAAGTGATACAAATTAGATTGAAAATAACAAATGAACAGCACTTGTATTCTGCCAGGGGTTACAGTTGACAAGCATTGTTTCTTCACACATGCACAGACACACACACGCACACACACACACACAAAACACACTAGCCTTGAGTAAATCCAACTGTCTGAGCTTTACGTAAACCTAAAACTCTCACCAAAAAAAGTGTTCAAACATTCAAACCCCAGAAAGCTTGAAATAGAGCTGTATAGTTTAGATTTAAGGCACTTCCTTTCCGCTGAGCGCCCAAATCTGAAAATCTGACCTTTTTTAGACTGCCATAAATCTCTTGATATTTATCTAAATGAGGGGTTGCTATAGTGAAGGACCCATGCTTGTAGATTCTATATAAGCAGTGTAGCATAAATAGCGTTCCCATAGGTCTCCTTGTAGTTGTCAAGACATTCAAGTGTAGCTAAGGGGAACTAATAAGAGGCTTGTATCCTCTGTTGACCACTTCTAAAAGCGCACAGTGTCAGAAACCGTGTAATGAGCTGCTGTCGGTGCCCAGACAAACCCAGTGCTTTCATCCTCAGCAGTCAGTCTCGGAGATGTTGCAGTGGGCCTACACACAGAGGCTGCACAGTGCTTCACTCGCACCAAACACTGTGATACCAAACATTCTGCTGTACTGTCTAGTTAAAAATGGAGTGTGGGACTGCTCCAATAATTGAAGGTTATTAAACAAGTAGTGTGAGTCAGTATGACAGCTTTGCTTCAAAGCAGGTGGATCTTTTCCTAATCCAGTGTGTTTGACGTGTTTTTGACGAGACAGGTCGGGATGCAATCCAGCCACAGTGTGCATACAAGTGTAAAGAGATGCAGAGTGGGAAAGTAATGCAGATGTAGATTGATGCAGATTGATGCAGATGAAAGACGCCCCATCTGAATCAAACTTATAGCGGAGCCTCTGACTCTTATCTGTTATCGCCAGAGCTTATAACGGATCTGATCAGATATCTTCCAGCTTCATCCATCTTCATTTTTCAGTGGCGATATTGGGTTCAGCTCCAGGGCCAGGCCTCAGCCCCAGTGTTTCCTGCCTGGGTCCTCTAGGGGCCCCTGTGCTATCAGACAGAGTGAGATAACCTCTAGCTGTATCCAAGACCCAGTGAAACACAATGCACACGACCAGCGTATAGGGTGGTAGCACTGGGTCGCTATGACAACATGCCAGATCAGCTGAATAGGCTGGGTATTGTGCTAGAAGAATGGTTTGGAGTCCAGTTCGTTAAGTGGTTTGCTACTCGCTCAAGCTTTATGAATAAACAAGGGATGTTGCCAAATATAAGACAATACACACCCCCTCTTTCTCTCTCTCTCTCTCTCTCTCTCTCTCTGGCCTTCAGAGATTCTTTGCCACTGAAACAATATCGGGCAACCCTACCCGCGGCAGAGCCATGCAATTACTGATGATAATAAAATGCGAGGCGCTCCCTTGGCATGTGCGTCCCTGTCCAATTCATCTCTCTCTTCATAGGGCTTGAACATTAAATATTTCCACTCAATGTGTCCCATGAGAGCTGTGGGTCGCTGGAGGATGTTTAGACAGAGTCTGTGTTATAGCCCCACTTCAGCTGACTGATAAGGGAGTGTGTGTGTGTGTGTGTGTGTGTGTGTGTGTGTATTTTCCTGTATTCTATGTTTTACTAACAGAAGGTTGTATATCATTGTTAGCAGTACAAATATAGGAGTAGATGGATGGGGTTGAGGTGGGGTGTCGCTGTAGAAAAGTGTGATATTGGTGATAAGAAAGAACTGTGGCGGCAGCGGCAGGAATAGATGGTTGAGGTGGGACTGTCCTGTGTGGCGTTGTTCCCCTCCTATCTAATAACTGGGCCCCCACTGGCTCTCTAATTACTGCTAGCAAGGCCTTTACACTTTGCAATTAGAGGAGAGCATGACTGTCCAATTTACACCCCCCCCCCCCCCCCCTTCAGAGAGAAAAGGCCTTAGTCAGCTGCAGACTTGCATTATGAATTTCAAGCCATCCAATAATATCCTGGGATAAGGAGGAAGTTAGGAAGAGGGCCAAGATTGGAAACAGACATGGATGCATTTGCATGGTGTGTGTGTGTGTGTGAAAGAGAGAGTGAGAGGAAGAGAAAGAGACAGGAGGGGGTATAGAGAGAGGGAGGTGTTGTGTCTAAGAGAGAAAGAGAGGGAAAGAAAGAGGAAAAGAGGGAGATATACAGTGTGAGAAAAACACATTTACTGGAGGTTTAAAGCGTCCGGTTTGCCTCCTAGATGTGTTTTCACCTCCTTTACACCTGATTTCGGTCGATTAATGATGTAAGGGAAGTGGAGTTATCCTGCTTTCCTGAGAAAGAGACTTTATGTTTGTTTCCAAAGCAGGCCACCACGAGCTCTGCCAAAGCGTTTTTTTTATTCCCCCGGACCTCTCACTCACTCTCTCGCTCTTTCTCTTTCTCTTTTCTCTTTTATTGTGTTTTTTTTTTTTTTGCTGGGTTAGATGCGGTCCAGATTGCTGTTGCCAGTGGAGACTGTCTCAGTTGGTTCAGCTCAGCTACACCTCCTCTCGTCTAGCTCCAGTTGCTCGAGACCCCATTCATAAACAAATCGCTCCGGCTCAGGCCCGCTCAAACTGCTACCTAAGAACAGCAAACAGAACTTCATCTGTGTTGTTCAGTTTCCTCTCTCCGACTTCGTTTGCCTAGCTCTTTCTCAGTTCATTCCTTTTTTGAAACTTCCCTCTCGTGCTTTCGCTCGACTCCCTTTCACAACTCCCTCCCTCTCTCCTCCCCCCCACCACCCTCTCCCTCACTCCTACTCTTAGTGTACTAGACTTGCAGCAGAGAGACACTCTCTTCTGCGTGAATCCGCCAGGACAGGAGTGTGTATGTGTGCGTGTGTGTGTGTGTGTATCTATTCACTGGGAACACTTTTATTTAACTCACAGAACTCTTTGGGAGCAGTGGGCAGGCTTTTTCAGAGTGTGAGAGAGGAGAGGAGACCCCCGTGGTGCTGTGATTTGACTAAACAAACAGCTCGGAGCGGTACCTCCTCCAGCGGACTCCCGGGACACCGGAGATTAACCTTGCAGCCCCCAGACCCTGAACATCTGAGGGATCTATACATCTAAACCAGCGGCCCCCGTAGAGAGAACTGGCTGGGAGACCTCTCCTCTGATTTCAGAAGGAGACCGACCACGGGCTAGTCAACTTAGCAGACTGAAAAGGAGAGGGGAAACGCACACATACACTCGCATCCTGAGAGACTTGTCTGTGCTCTGGGAGCTCCGACGCTGCTGTGGTGCTGATAACGCTGAAGGTAAGAGGCTTTACTGTCATGCACTCTCTTTTCTTTCACATTCAATGTATTCACTTTTAGTCACGGCTGTTGGCAGAAGTGAAGATGTCCTGTACTAGGCGGTGAAAATTCACTTAGTCTGCATGGAGAGCCTACTGTGACCGATTCAATTTCATAGCTGTCTGTCACAGCATGGATGCACCTCATCCACTCCGGCGCTGGAGTACTGGTCCATCGGTTTCTTTCATTTGAATTGATATGATAATCAGAAGAGATTTTCTTACAAATATCACACAATGCTGAATGACAAATTATTGTCTGAGTTTAACACTTTGGCTGAATGATGAATGTCTAGAGTCTGTTTGTTGTTGACATCGCTGTCAGACAGTGTTTGTTACCCACATACTTGAATGTGTACACATCAAGTATTACAATGTGAATGGGTGTGAGCAACCTGTTCAAACATGAACGCGGTGATGACTTGAGTTGTCCTTTACGACACCACAACATCAGACCTCACTGGCCGGCATCTCTGTACACACACACACACCACTTTTTTGACTCTTTTCACTGTGCAACTCTTAACAATGTTTGTCTTCTCGCTAAGAGAATACGTTTGACAAGGCGTCCCGGGGTCTCTGACATGTTCACACACACACGCGCGCACACACACACACACACACAAGGCTTTATAGCACAAGATGTTTGTATGCTCTCCACTTTGTGCTTCGCTGCTAAAGGGCTTGTTTGTACAGCCCCTCTTCAGTCACCCAGAGCGAACTGCCGGTCGTCACCAGTGAACCATCGGTGTCCTGCCTCCCTGGTGAATGACCCTATCAGAATCAATCTTTTCTGCATAGCTACACGGGGAAGCTCATCCAGAGGCCGTGGCTGCACAGTGTCATCAGACCCGGCATCAGTCACTGTCACCGGCAGCCTCTGAAGCTGCGGACGGATCTCTTTTGAGTGATGACCAAAAAAAGAAACACATAGCAGCTCATGTAACCCCCGGAGTTATAGCTTTGCCTTTGGTCACTCTCATAAACCTGTGAATCAGTCTTGTCTGTGCAAACGCAGAGCAGACGTAAACGACTGGCTGAATCATCCCCTCGCATTCATCACAAGAGATTTTAGTACCTGGAGTGAGTTACTTTATGACAACGTGAGCTATTTCATGAGACACATGTGGCATGCACATCTTTTCCGCTGCTGATGCTTTGCACCTGAAAGCGATCCCCGGTCGAACACATCCATCTGCTGGATACGCGTTACCTTTTTGATTTGACAGAATCTGAGTTAGCATCACCAAAACAGATGTCTTCTTGTAATGTAAACAGTGTCGGTATGTGTTTTTGTAAAGCGTCTCCTCCTCCTGGCCCGCAGTAAGTTGTTCCCTTTGAAGTTCTTGGTGTTCTGTGGCCATTTTGTTTGGAGATGGCTCTGTGGTTATTTTGGGCTAGGTCTGGGATTATCTAGTACCGTTGTTTCAGATGAGCCTTTGGAAAGTCGCATTCATATCATAGTTTTACCCTCAACGGGATAGTATCTCGTATGGAACGTTTCATAAAGCACCGACTCGAAAACAGTATTATGTCAGAGATACGCTGACAAATTTATACGGTTGTAACTTGTAACACAGAGAAGTTTTATTCTGGGGATTTTTCTCCCTCTGCGTCAGGGTGCTGGTATGTACTGTAGCAGAGCCCTGATGCAGTCCTGCCCTGTCGGCTCCGTTCCCCTGGCCCAAACCTAATCCTTCGTCATCAGCTGTTTCCTGGCTGTCCCGACTCTCTGCATGCCAGCCGCTCTGAGAAAATGTGCTTCGCATTATGACCATGCAGAAAACATGTTGTGCGTCTGATTCGGCCGACATGTGCCGTGGAACGCCAGTATGGCTCCGCTCAGCAGCAGGGTTTGAAACACATTGATCCCATTCTGTCCTCCTGTGATTTATCTTAACACACAGCTGCGGTCCAACAACTATGTACTGGAGACTAGTGTGAAGTTTAGTTTATACACACTGAATTCATTATCTGACACTTTTACACCTAAAAGAGAGGAGGTAACATAGCATGAGCATTTCTTGTGTTTTAAATGTAAAACATACTAATCTCTGACTCATTTTCTGCTGGTCATTTATCCAGTGATTCATAATTCATCACTCATACTTTTGGACTGAGCTGTAGCTCCCCTTGCAAGGCCATCAGTCTTAAACCCTCGTACAGGGCACTACTCCTCTATCGCTGTACTTAGACACTTATCGGAGTCATATCATAGCTTTTAATGAAGAGCACTAAGTAGTGCTGAGATAGAGCATCCTGTATGGCTGCCTTTCCATCTGGCCTGTTCCCCCCCCCCATCCCTCCCTCCTCCCTTTACTCCCACCCACTCCTCCAGGACTGACAGGCAGCTGCATCCCATCTTTGGAGAGTGGAGGAGAAACACAGCCACTCCTAGAGGACAACCCCTAGAGGAAGTTGGAAAGAAAAGAAATATTTGTAATAATTATGATAACACAATTTAAGAAGGAAAACATTATTGCAGCGGTTTCATTAAGGTGTAGTAAAATGATTTGACAGAAAGGTAGGTACTTTCACAGCAGCACATGCTGCGTAAGGAAAAATAAAGATTTTCACAGGAAGTGTTGGTTCCCATCACATTCTTTTAAAACACTACTGTTTTCTCTGGAGTTTTCACTGTCCTGGGTCCAACTAAAACACGCCAGAATCTGCGATACAGTGTAGTGGGACAGGAGGGCAAAGGAAAACACCCTGTGCTTTTGCAAGATAAGAATATTCCACACAATGGAAAATAGGAGCCACTTTTGGTTTGGTTTGTCTGCCTGGGACTCATGGGTATGAGCTGTCGTCAAAGTTGATGACGACATCTCATATCAGCTACCTAGATATCTATCTGATGTGTCAATAGCATTTCCTCTGATACATGACCTAGCAGAATCACCTCGATGTTATGAGACGATGTGAAACAGCGATCTCAAATCACCTCTATAAAGATCAAAGTGAACATAAGTCTCCTCAACAGGAAAACGCTAAAACTGAGCAAAGTGTAAACGATCACCCAGGTTTACTTTTTTCTCTCACTCTTAGCCCCCCCCCCCCTCGCCCACCCTTTTCTCTCTCTCTCTTCTACACGCTGTTGTGTTTTGGGAAGCCGCCATGGAAAACGAGTGGAATTTAAAGCCAGTCAGAGTCCTAATTGTATTCAGCTGTTTCTTTTTCTTTTTGAGGGGGGGGGGGGAGTGGAAGTGTGTGTGTGTGTAGGCGTCCTCTATTTCTCACGGGGCAGGGTGGGGGGCTATACCCTGAAGTGTTTGTGGGACGGTGTGCAGGAAGAAGGAGGGGAGTTTCAGCGTCCAGATGGGGAGGTCTCAGTTGAGATCGGGGTGCTGTCTAGGCTGTCTAGGCCCAGCGACTCTTTATCTGGTACGCTTCAGAAACAGTTTACCTCACACTTATAATATATATACATAATATATATATATACATAATGCTGTACCGCGCCCTACTTTTGTTTTTTAAGGTCTGCTTATGATCATAGCATGCCAACCTGTACCTCTCTATTTCCAATGAAGGTTTTCAGGGAAGTACCTAGTCCTCCTGTGTGACGCTTAGAGAGGAAAATGCATCATAGCGTAACCGGTAGCGACCCAAAGATTTACTGCTTGAGAAAAAGGGGAACATTTCGATGGCTGCAAAGACACTTAAAGCTACTTTGGTAAATGTCCTCTTTGAAATCTTAATCCTTTTCCCCTCATTTAGGTTCCAAATGGGTAGAAAATTAGATCATTAAACTGATATCAAACGCCAGCCACATCTAAGACTGTCATTCTACAACCACCGGTTTTACCCAGAAGCCCCTTGCATCCCCTTGGCCCCCCACCACCACCACCGTAACCAGTATTTACAACTCTATTTGAAAGGGAGCAAACCAAAATCCACCATGTGTTGCCTCAGCAGGAGTGTAGAGGGACTATGGTGACCCAGAGTCAGAGTCACTCTATACTCAACACCAGTGGGAGTTTAGTGGCGGGACTTTTTGTCACTGCATCAGTATCTTAAAACTAAAACTAAACTAAAACTTGAAGTGGCTTTCGTGTGGTTTCTCAAGTACCAGGATAGGAGCTCGACCATATACTGAGCGTATGCAGAACTCTTTGTCATCGTGACTGAGGGTCAGTATGAGTTAGCAGGAGGATGGGAGCCAAAAAGACTGGCTACTGCAGACTACTGAAGCTCTGGCTGTCAACAACAACAACGAGGACCTCTCTCCAGCCCCCCCAGACCCAAGTTCTGTAAACAGCTGCAGTACATTTGCCAAAAATTCTATGACACAGTACTAGACAAGTTTCTGGAGTGGGAAATATGTGGGGCATTTCCGCGATGGTGAAAGCTTTTTTTTTTTTTTCAATTATTTGATCAGTGTTTGTATACAATAGTACTGGAGGTGAAATGTGTCTATGGCAATAAAAGTGTTGAAGACATCTAAAGAGTCACAAACTAAGGGTGTAACTGTACCTTGTCTCTCCTTTTACAATCTGGAAGATGGATCATATGATACAAAGACACACTCCTGAGTAGACTGCACACCCAGAGGCCACACTTGAGCATTTCCTGCTTACAATAGCTCACATATTCAGACAGCACATTGATGACATGCATGCTATCTCAACCCAGATCATGAGCCTGTAGTTTATCAGTTATACTTATAGCTCTGGCACTGTATGTGTATTGGTCAGCAGTGCATCGTGGGTCTGCTGCTCAGGGACCAGAAGGTTTGTCTCAGGGGGGTTTGTCTATCTGAGAGGAGTGATAAAAACGGAGGTTTGTTTTAACAAAGACACACTGGGTCATTTTTTCCCACAGAGCATGCCAAAGTCCTGCTTTAGAGAGACACATTCTGAGACCCCCGACCTCCTTCTTCTAAAAAAGAAGAATCTGGAGAAAAAAACAGACACAACTTTGACGATGAGTTTGGTGTGTGCAAATTGCAATAAGTCCAAATAAAGTAAAGTGTCCAGTGACGGCGGTGGGTAATAATCAGTCTAATCTTAGATGTAAGTGTTTGTATTGGAAAGAGATGACCACCAAATTGGAGACTGTTTGTTTTGCAGATCACAGCTTCCTGTACACATCAGTGGAATAAAGAACTGTCTCTGATCTGAGACTGTGCTTGTGCTTGTGCTCCCTCTGCCGTCCCACTCTACGCTTTGATGTGGTGTATGCCATGAATTGTGTTCTTTAAGTCTGCGCGTCCCCGAGCTGTTTTTCCACTGTCTGGTGTTGTGTGCAGTATTCTTGTGGTGTGTAGATGGTTTGTCATACTTTGTCATTGGTCTCATGCATGTTGTTTGTTTTTCCCGTGTGGTGGTTTTTCTCTCCGTCTCATTTTTTTGCTCTTTCTTCTTTCCTCAGTTTGCACCGCTTATTTCTGATTGTCTGTTTGCATTCTTCCGTTTCTAGATAGCTCATTATTTCTCCCTCTCTTGGTGCGATCGGTCCTCTAGTCATTGCAGTGTCTCTCGTTGTCTCTTTGAGCGTCTGGTAAGTGGTCGTGGTGGTCTGCTGTATCACTGATGCATCGCTGACTCACACCCACACAAGGCATGTTTCCCCATACAGGAAGTGAGAGCTCTCCAGCTGCACTTCAGGAGGCTTTTTGGATATCTTTCTCTCTTTTGTTATTTAATGCATTTTTGCAACTTTTTCCCCCTTGGGACACACACAGAACGGCAAACGCTCGGTTGCAAATGTGGTTCGGAAAGTGGTTCCCACCTCATCATGGACTGCTTCATCATTGCCAGATGTTTAAATGAAACATGCAGCTCCAGTATATATAGATAATCCCAAGAGTGGGATTACAGGCTGCTGAGGGAAGTGAGTTTACACACACTCTAGCTGTGTCCCGGGGCTGTGCGTGGGCCGTGTGTACGTCCTGCTGAGGTTCAGGCGAGCATTCTTCCCTGTTCGCTGGCGACACTTTGAGTGTAGTGGGGTTGTTTACCAAAACTGGGAAGGGTCATTCAGTCACCAAATTCCCAGCATCTCTGGGAAAACTCATGCGTCGGGATCACAGTTTATCCCTCATGGTGATTACTGTGCCATGCCTAACATAAACACGCGTTCTTCTTCAGAGCTCCATGAGACAATCTGGGAATTGAGTGTCCCATTAGGGTCTACAGCAGTGTTTTGAACCGTAAGCCTTAAAACCCATCAATGTCACGCTCCGCAGTAAAACCTGGGAATTATCCAGAATTGTGGCATCTCAACATAGAAAATGACACTTGTTGACTTTGACATCCATTGCCCCATTTCAACATAACTGTGAATGGTTGTTATTGTGGCTAGTAGGGTGGTTGTTAATGTTACCATATTGTCGCAAGCATCATAAGTCTCTCTGGTTCAAACAGAGAACAGCTCTGCCCAACTGCTACCAAGTGTTGTTATGGTTTTTATAAGCGGGCAGGACAGAGTTACTGAAATGCTGCCAAACCTCGTTGGCAGATTCTCTAGAGGTTCATTGTTAGAAAGTGTCCTGCCAGTGCGCTGACCCTCTCAACGCTTCATAAAACGGTCTGCTCTTTTCTTGCACAAAGACCTGAGCAGAGCATAGATTACCAAGTAAGCAGCCATGTTTCCAACAGTGCTTTAGAGCTGAAATACCCTTAGGTTTTCTCCTCACCCCAACACTACCACATTGATCTCACTGTGGTATGTGCTTCAATCTGTGGTTAATCTCCAACAGTAACATCCACTCTCCACACCCTTGTCTTTTTGAAGTGGTGCGCTGGGTCCCTTTTGGCCCTCTGATCCTAGACAGTCTATCCCGTTTTGAGAGTCAGGCTCCTTCTCAAAGGCCTCTATCCAAAGTCCCCCACTGCCCGTTGGTCAACATAAAGCCTCATCATGTTGCAGTAGCCAAACATTATTTTTCCGTCCCTTTCCCCTTTTCTCTGAGGTTTCAAAGGCTCAAAATGAGATTTGAACACACCTAGATTCTTGTTCAACATCGGAGGTTTCCTGCAGTTTGATCTGAGCTGTAAGGAATTACTTATGTGGTATGAATTCGTATCACTGCACATGGCGGTAGTCCTAACCGTGCCGTTTGACCGATTTCAGTACAGCAGTCACAATGCGATGTGTCATGTTGCCAAGTGATGCCTTTGGTGTCACTGTATTTGTCAGTTGTCATGCAGAGTCGTCATCGCTGACACCGAGGTTACTGGTACTCGTAAAGCGTTGATGTACGGCTTCCCCGTTTGACGGTCCCTCTGTACTGTGGCCCTCGGGGATGAGGTGACCCCCGGGCCCCTCTGCTCCCGCCATCGTCACCAGCACGGTCTCCAGTGTATCAGCGGTCCTGGGAAAGTTTCAGAGAAATACTGTGGGAATGTGAACTGTACACACACACACCAATGACGAAGAGGGGGAGGGTATGTTTGTGTGTGTGTGAGTGTGTGTGTGTATGTGTGTACGTGCACCAAGAAAAAAAAAAAGGAAAAAAAACAATCCAATCAAAGTTGACACAAGCTTTTAGTGTCTCTCTCTCTCTCTCTCTCTCTCTCTCTCTCTCTCTCTCTCTCTCCTTCACCCCTTTTTATTAGAACCAGGAGGCGGGGGAGGAAATGGACGAGTCATGTTTTTGGAGCAACTCAAGAGCCTTTCGTTTGGGGAGCGGAAGTGCCAAAGGCAGTTAATTTAGGGAGACAACGTGTGTCTGGTTTGAGTAACTGGCTTTGGGTTGGTCATGGAACGCTGATCAGGTCATTCATGTTTTTGACAAATTTGATTTCAAGACAGTTTATGGTGTAGGTGACTCACCTTAAGGGGCAACAATGGAAATAAGCATTACGGGTTCATAGTGTCATCCTGAAGTGACCATATTAAGGATGACAACGTCGAATATGTTCAGTCAGTCAAGGAAACATCTTGATTTAAAGCGATATGAAGTAATGACTGGATAAACTTCAAAATATGTTTTCAATTACGGAATGCAGCACATAGTTCTTAAAATAGAAATTGCACAATTGGAGTTCATTTTCAAGTAGAACTATTTAAGGGGGCCACATGTCCTTAAGATTGATTTCACAATTTTTCCACTGGCTCCCTCGAAAGGATCCCTCCTTCTCTTCCTCCTCCGCCCTCTCTCTTCCCAAGGCTCCCTCTTCCGCCCTCTCTACTTTTCCCACCCTCTTGCGTAGAGGCCTGTGATCTATCCTTAACTGTTTCCAGACGCCTGTGTGGTGCACCCCTTACTGCCCCCCCACCCGCCATACACACACTCAACAAACCACCCCTCCCCAGTTCATTTTGGATCTTTCCTTCTGCCCTCTTACTTTATGTATAAAGTGGAATTGGAAATAGTCTGGAGCTCATTGGCTGACAGTGGTCAGTGTGGGGGACGAGCATTAGTCACCTTTGACCCTTAGCTGTGGAATGCTGATATCACACTGGTGTAAAACATGAGTTCCCGTTGGTGTTGTAAAGCCATAGCAGCCTGTCAAACTCAAGTATATTCCTCTGTCATTGGCTTTTGTGAATGCCCTCATTTTCACTTTTGTTTACACCAAAACCAATTAATGGCTCAGCACGACGCTAGCATAGCTTGGGTGCAGCATTGTTGCCACTGAGTGTGTTGCAAAGCAGCGCACAGTGACCCGTTTGTTAGCGGACAGCACAGTGGTGGACCAAGAACAAAAAAACGGAGACATTGTTGCTCTGTCCGGGTGCAGCGAGGCATCGCATACCTCCTCTCTGAACTGGGTCTGCACCTCAAACTTTGTGTGCAGGCCAGAAACCATTACAGAAAGCAGCTTCCTCAACAAACCAAATGTTTTTGTTTGCACGGCCAGTGCATAGTTTTATTTCATCTCCTTTGATTGGGAGCAGATTGCACTGACATGAAGTGTGATTTATTAGTAAACTCCTAATTGACCTCGCCCATTGGGTCTTATAAGGGCAGGAGTCCATCCATCATGATAAGAAGCCTATCTCATATTGAAAGATATTGATGCTCAGAATGCTGAAAGTTCAGCGCTCTCAGGTATCAATCACCTATTTTGTTGAACACCTAGAAAAACATAATTTTTAAAATATTTTATACTTAAGTTTCTTGAATTCCCATTCCACTTAATAGAAAAGTGTAGAATCTGTGTTTTTTTCAAAATGGAATCAAATGAATTGATTTAGTATTGTTTTCCCTTCTCTCTGTTTGCAGAGCAAAAGTGCTTTGGAGACTTCCACCATGAGGAGTGTGACAGCGTCCACGCTCCAGCTGACAGTCATAGTCACAGGTGAGGAACATGCACAGCTGTAACAGGATCACGGGTGGTTTTGCAGGGAAGCAAGGAGAGTGATGCCGAGCCTAGCTGGAGCACGTCATGCTTAAATAATTTGCAGGAGTTGCAGTCATAAGAAACCAATGTATAGTGAAAGAGGTCATGCTTATAACAAAATGCTCTGTGTTTGTCCAATTGGTGTCCCATAAAAATTGAAAGTGAATCATTTCAGTGAGGTGCAAAATACTGACTCTTAAAAAGACACACGGCTGCCCTTTATAGTCATCTGTTAGCTAACTGGCCTGTGAGATAAACACAATTCCTTCACGTGAACGACAACTGACCTCTGTCGTTTTGAATTCATCTGTCAATGACAGTGCATCATTATCCTCCCACTTACCCGCTCCAGCCAGCTCATATCCCTCATCATTTGGAGATAGAACAGGATCTGGCTTGTATTGTTGCTTTAACCTTCGACCCCATGCTCCATGTCATTTTGACCCCCAAGCCGACCTTTTTCTCTGTTGTGTCAACTGCAGCTCTTCTGCATCTCTGTCCTGAGTTGTGTTGCCTGGAGATCACACCTGGTGACAGAGAGCTGGTCCTGGCTGCAGGCTCCTCAATCAGCCTTACCTGCTCGGGCTCTGGTACCGTGGTCTGGGGGTTTAAGAGGGACGACGTGCCTTACTTCCAAGTGGACCACATCCAGGATGGAAGCACCCTCGGTCATCAATACTACCAAGTTGTGCAGGGCAGCAACACATCTGGTATTTTGACCCTGATGAGCGTGAGCTGGAAACACACAGGGGTGTATGAATGCACTGACCTACGCACTTGGGAAACGAAGGAGGTGGCTGTCTTTGTGCCAGGTTAGGCCTGCTTAACACCACGGCTCAGCATCCTATAGCTTGCAGCAGCTGCCACTCATAAAAGACAGCGTAATCGATTTAAATCATAAAGGATTGACTTAATGCTTTTTGTCTGTAGGTGAAGAAAACACAGATCATTCATTAAACAACAAGTTTTAACTAATCCATCATCTAAACAGTAACACAAGTCTCTGTCCTCAGACCCTGAGGTGTGGTTCATAGAGAGCTCCCATGGCATGGTATCTAAGACCAGTGAGGAAGGCACCATCCCCTGCGTGGTCACCAACCCCAGCATCAATGTCACCCTGTATGAGAACGACAGTGACATGCCCCTCAGGGGGCTCTATGTACCTAGTGAGGGGTACAAGGCACTGCTGGAGGACAGGACCTACGTGTGTCGTGGGGAGCTGAACGGGGAGGTGAAAGAGTCCCAGGCCTTCTATGTCTTCAGCATTGTTGGTAGGTGTTTGGGTTGGAGGTTTTGGTCAAGCTCTAGTAGCAGCACCCTCTGCTTGATGAGCAGTGCAGCAGATTGCTACTCTCTCTCTCTCTCTCTCTCTCTCTCTCTCTCTCTTTTGGAATTATCACTGACAATCCTTCGTCCTCTCCCTCACCCTCACGCTTCCTGTTCCAGCCCCGGAGGCCATCGACGCCTACGTCAATGCGTCAAAGACGGTGCTGAAGCAGGGTGAACCTCTGACAGTCAACTGTACGATCCATGGCGTGGAGCTAGTGTCCTTCTCCTGGGACTACCCCAACAGAGAGGTGAGTGGGCGGGGAGCAGAACAAGCCCTTTTGTTTGACTTTTCCTTGGCTGATCACTTTCAGGCCTCATAACTGAGCCCAGATTGGATCAAGATGTACAGACACACCTCAATTTTTATCCCCCCTTGAAATTCTACTCATAGCACATGGTTTAGAAAAATTGGAAATTCAAACCTGGATTACTTTTTGGATCAATATGAAAATGCTCTCCACATAAATATAAGAAAGAGGCTTTCAGCTTCGTTGAGGAGCTTTCACATTTTTTGGAACAAAATGATGTTACTTATGGAGGCAGCTTCACCCATTTCTATGCCTGCATCTGGCTTGTGATCTTTGTTGCTCTCCCATCTTTCCTGACACTCCCCACTGTGTGGTATCTAACAGAGCAGAAATGTCCTAAAAAAACATTTCCAGTCTCATCCCGTAAAGTTGCATCACTCTAATTTTAGTCATATTCAGCTCAATGAAACATTCAGGGATCCTTATCGCCCCCCCTCTCTTCTCCAAGGAGAGCGATGTTGAGCCTCTGACAGACGTCCTGTCCACCATGAGTATGCGCTCCTGCCTAATCTTCCCTCGCACCACGCTGGCCCACAGCGGCAACTACGTCTGCCATGTCCACGAGAGTGTCCAAGACCAGAGAGCCTCCGCCAACATCAACATCACTGTCCTTGGTTAGACTCACGCACTCACACACACACACACACATAGTAAAAACAAACCGATGCTGGATAGATTATTGTTCCGCTTTTTCGGGGGAGGACTGCTTGTTATATAAACCTCTGCAAGTCAAGGTGCGAGAGAGAGGCGCCTCTGTTAAGGGAAATGAAAATCGAATGGTATCTGTTTGGGTTGAAAAGACGTCACGAAGAATATAAACATGTTCGTGTTTGACATGGTATCAGTTCCCTGAATGAAAAAACAGAGCTTCGAACTATGTTTTTTTTTGGGAAATTGCTTTGACGTAACACGAGTCACAGCAAACAAGGAATACTTAACAACCATTAACATAAACCGCAGCATCTAAACAACCAAATGATCTAGCAAACAGCAAACTGAGAGTCAGCAACAGGCAGATCCGTCATACAGTCTGAGCTTTTCTACCTCTTTCCGTCACTCGGTGCACACACACGTGGGTCTGCGGATGCTTATTCTATCTCCAGCGAGGTGTGTTATGTTTATGACTGACTTAAACTGCCACGCTTCATAGAGACGGGCCGGGACACTTTTGCACAGCTTTCTGGACATCTCAGTGGAAAAGACGGATACTGTCTGGGGCACGGGAGTTCAGTAGCGAATAGAAACAGTGCAGCACACGTTCCTTACCTTAGTCTGATAAAGCAACTTGAATGCACTGATGAACGTACAAACTGTTTATCAAACCGCATGACATATATTTTGGTTGATCGTATTAATGCTCCTCCCTCAGAGCGAGGCTTCGTGGACCTGGGGCCTGTTCAGGGGCGAAACGTTTCAGTGCAACTGCACGAGAACGTGGAGCTGAGGGTGGAGATCGAGGCCTACCCTCCCCCTCAGGTCCGCTGGAGCAAAGACGGCACCACCATTAACGGAGACAAAACCCCCACCACCAGACAGGAGCATGAGACCAGGTGGGATCATCAGACTGAGATCAGACTGACCCAAAGGGTTCAAATAACACGGTACGTGGTTAGTGAGCGTAGAAATACCCTGCATACCAAAACACAATTGAAGACCCTGTATACATGTTTTTTTAAGCAACTGGCAACCAGAATTAGCATGGGACCTTGGTTAGGCTGACAACCTCTGGAGACATCTACCTCCTGTCAGTCATCACCAGATAAGGACTTGGCATAGAGTAACACAATACTCTCTAGAGGGCAAGGCTCCATCAGTCAGCACCACACAGGAACCATAAACACAAGATACGTGTAGGAATTCTCAAATGTCTTTCAGACAAATGACAGAAAACAAAGCAAATGGTCTCAGGGTTTTTCCTCACCTCCCGTCCACATCTCTGCTACCTCAGGTACATCAGTATTCTGACCTTGGTGAGGGTGAGGATGGAGCAGAGGGGCCTCTACACTGTCCTCGTCACCAATGGTGACGACACAAAGGAAGTGACCTTTGACCTGGAGGTCCAAGGTGAGAGGCCTTTTTAACAAAGTGTAAATTATTAGGCCGTACAGGAACACGTGTTTTTAGCTCCCAACCCTCAGTGTTGACCTCAAAGCGCAGACTAGTTAAAAGTAAACTGTGTATGATGTTAGACTTGTATTATACATTACCACAGCTCATTGTTTATCCATGTCTGTAGTGATTGATGAGCGCTGTACACCCCCTGTGTGTAGTTCCCTCTCAGATTAAAGACCTGACTGACCACCACCTCCCTGGGAAGAGGCACTCGGTGACCTGTGTGGCTGAGGGGGTCCCATCCCCGACCATACGGTGGTACAGCTGTGACAGCATGCTCAAGTGAGTCGTCTCACTTACCCCTTCATCACTGTGGGTGATGTGTCACACACTGACCACTAGGGGGCTGACCATACACAGAAATTTGTTTTACTGTAGTTTGAAATTCTGTGCGTCTGTCTTTATTCTGTCTACACTGATGCAATTTGGAGCCCTGCATAGTGATGCACCTACTGTGGAGTGGCTGGTGGTTTACTGGTAGCCCTCTAAGGTGTAGTGATTCGAGGCTACCTTTGGTTTCCAGGTGTAGCAACCGGACTGCAGTGTGGCAGCCCCTGATGCCAGACTCAGAGACGCTGAGCATCCAGACGAATGTCAGCTACAAAGAGACCCGTAAAATCAGCCAGGTTCGGAGCCAGGTGACCTTCCACAAGCCCCAGCAGGTCACAGTCCGCTGTGAGACCAGCAACCAGGGAGGGCTGGACAGACGAGACGTCAAACTGGTGTCCAGCAGTAGGTGTCTTGACAAGCGAAAAGAAGTGTCTACTTAAGCTGTAAACTTTACTGAACTATGTAATGCCACCCTGCTCTTAGATCTGTTTTCTAACTACATCTTTGTCGATGATTGACACAGTACCCTACTCATGTTTATAATCTGCAGTTTTATCCCTGGTGAGAATGTAAAATGCTCTTTTTGAATGTCATAACCAATGGTGCAATATGTGAGTGCTCAGTTTCTAACATCCTGGTTAATGTTGTGTTGCAGCGCTGTTCTCCCAGGTGGCAGTATTGGCTGCTGTTCTAGCTCTAGTGGTCATCATCATCATCTCTATCATCATCCTCATTGCTGTATGGAGGAAGGTGAGACTTTCAAAATCTAACATGAGCTTAATTTTTTAATTTCTCTAATTCACACGTCAGATGAAACTGAAAATTACAATGAATGAACTTATAAAACGGCTCATCAGTTTCGTATCAGTTTTAACATTTCTGTTTTCACTGTGTGTTCTCAGAAGCCACGGTATGAGATCAGGTGGAAGGTGATTGAGTCGGTGAGCCTGGATGGTCATGAGTACATCTATGTGGATCCCATCCACCTGCCCTATGACCTGGCCTGGGAAATGCCCCGAGACAACCTGGTGCTGGGTGAGCCATTTGGCAAAGGGGGGGATAAATGATAGGATGGTGACGGATGTGACCAATAATTCAATTGTCAATATCGGACTCACTATTGCTGAGGACAGACAAAGTCCCAATCTTCACTAGGTAATTGCAGTAAACAATTTGTCCCCTTGATCCTATCATTACCTCATTTTTTAAAACTATGTTTTTAGCTGTTTTTCTGATGTGTTGTTTATAGTCCCTGCAAGCAGGAAGCGTCCCAAGCCCTCTCAAAACATGCTTAGACCTCTGCTCAACAAAAGTAATCTGGACTCATCTGTCATAAACAACCAGTCTTGGGAAAATTACTAGATCAAGTTTACAGCAATATTGTTTTAATTAACAGAAATGTTCTTCCTGCTTATTTAGGTCTCACATGGTTTCCATTCTAACTGTTTTCCATTGAACTCTGCTTTGTGTTCCAGGTCGCACTCTTGGATCAGGAGCGTTTGGCAGAGTGGTCGAGGCAACTGCGTATGGTCTCAGCCATGCCCAGTCCAGCACAAAAGTGGCAGTGAAAATGCTGAAATGTAAGAAAATATAAAAAAGCAGTAGAAAGCCATGTGCTTTAGAACTCGGTGTGTACAAAATAGAGACCACAGTAGAGTCCCCTGCATAGCTGTCAAACATTGTGACACAAATGCCATATGCCTGTGAGCACAGAGTGTGTCCAGCACCCTGATGTGCTTTAGTTTGGTTGCCAGCCTGGCTCTAGTTTCAGCCAACATGTCATTGTGCAGCTTGGCAAGGCAGCAATGCATCCTGGTCTGGCTGCTATAGTGGAGTTTATGTTTTGCTCCCCTGTTCTCATACCTACCCCTCACTGCTCCACTTTCACCTCTCTCTCTCTCTCTCTCTCTCTCTCTCTCTCTCCAGCCACGGCCCGGAGGAGTGAGACTCAGGCTCTGATGTCGGAGCTGAAGATCATGAGCCACCTGGGTCCTCACCTCAACATCGTGAACTTGCTAGGAGCGTGCACCAAACAGGGTGAGCACTACAGACGGTCATTTGGTCAGTGGTGCACAGTAGTAACACACAACAAAACAAATGTTAAACCAATTCAAAATGACTTTAAATGTTAGTAACACTTAATAGTAGCAATGCTCACTAATAAATGGTGAATAATCATTATTTACTATTTATTATTATGATTTAATGGTTAACTAACAGCTAATTCATATGAGTTCATTCCCTACATTGTTTACTAATAGTAAACTATTTATGTTTTACAAACCACTGACCATTGTTAACCATTGTAAACAACCATGGTCGCCCATATAATGTTTATTTATATTGGAAATCATTTGTTAATCATTTAGACAATAACGATTGACTAGCCAATTGTTAACTAAGTCAATCAGAACAATGTTTTTATTAGTGCATTTAACTGGACACGGTTTGGTCCATGTTTCGTAAATATGTGATTTATTCCGACTGGTCCACCAATCAGGTCCTCTGTACCTGGTGACGGAGTACTGTCGCTATGGTGACCTGGTGGACTACCTGCACAGGAACAAGCACACCTTCCTGCAATACTACGCTGAGAAGAACCAAGAGGACTCCGGCTGCCGCATCTCTGGAAGCAGCACTCCGCTCAGCCAGAGGAAAGGGTGAGTAAAACCAGACAGTCACCATTCAGAGTTGTACTAAACTGTTTGGCACAGGGGTGTTGTTTCTTGTTGAAACCTCTCTGCCACAGACATCCCCTTTTCACGTAAAGGTTGATATAGTCAGGGGCCATGAAGGAATCTGGATCTGGGTCATTTGGGTCTGTTATTCTGAACTCCATCTCTCCCTCTCCCCAGCTATGTGTCTTTTGGCAGCGAGTTTGACGGAGGGTATATGGACATGAGTAAAGACGAGCCCTCGGTCTACATGCCCATGCAGGAGCAGATAGACACCATCAAATATGCAGACATACAGCCTTCTCCATACGAGTCTCCCTACCAGCAAGAGCTCTACCAGGAACAAGGTTTGAGCTGTGTGTGTGTGTGTGTGTGTGTGTGTGTGTGTGTGTGTGTGTGTGCGTGTTACATTTAGGTAATGTGTGTGTATCCGTGTCTTTGTGTGTATACTTCAACTTCAACTTTATAACACAAAACAAGTTTGTACAAAAGTGCTTCTCAAAAACATGTAAAAAGAGGCACTTGAGGTCCACAGCATTGGAAAACACACACACACACACACACACACACACACACAAAATAAAATAAAAGACCTAAGAATATCAAAGCATAAAATAGTAATTAAAATGATAGAAAACCAAATCAAGAATTACAGCAAGTACCGTATTTAAAAGAGCGAGTAAGACACTTTTAAATAAATAGTTGCTCTAGAGGCAGGAGGGCCGAATCAAATAGTGTTGGGTGTGTGTAGTGAAAGAGGGAAAGAGGATACCCCACGGGGAATAGGAGCAGGAGATACAGATGATACTGTGTGTAATGTATGTAAACTCCTGACCATAATGAATTTTCCAGCTTTGGCAATAGAAAATGGTGATTAAGATGGCCGTGCTTTGAACAGAGGAAACAGCAGAACACCTCTAACGGTACGGTACAGTACAGGCTGCTGTGGGACCGCACAGTATAGACAAATGTTATACAGCTTCTAAGGCACGCGCTTCATTAAGAGCCATGCAGTCACAGGACACAGGGAGTTCCCCCAACAACCACAGGGACAGTTTCTTTATTCATTCATTACATTATTCTCTTCTCCTCCTTCTGTTGCTGTCTCCCCTCGTCATCTCCTTGGTGTGTTCAGGTGGCAGCGGGGTGGACCTGGCTATGGTCGTCAGTGACTCCCCCATTCTCACCTACAATGATCTTTTGGGCTTTAGCTACCAAGTGGCAAAGGGCATGGATTTCCTCGCCTCCAAGAACGTAGGATATTAAAAAAACTTTTACTCTTTACCAATATATATATATACATTTTTGACTCAAGTATTTCATTTCAACCTGTCTTTTCACTTCCTTCCACCCCAGTGTGTACATCGTGACCTTGCCGCCAGGAACGTGCTGATCTGTGAGGGCAAGCTGGTGAAGATCTGTGACTTTGGCTTGGCCAGAGACATCATGCATGACTCCAACTACATCTCCAAAGGCAGCGTGAGTGGCAGTCTCCTTGCACTGAATAAAGAGATACCTTTCTTTACATAAAGTCGTTCCAGTACAGAAGATACTGCAAAATGGATCTGCTGTGGTTCAAATGTGTGCAGGATTTGAAGTCACTGATAGCCCTGGTAACTATCTCACCTCTCAAAATCCTCCTTCATTATCTCATGGTGAGTTTGTTTCTTCTTCCTCTTAGACCTTTCTGCCCCTGAAGTGGATGGCGCCAGAAAGCATCTTCCATAATCTGTACACCACCTTGAGTGATGTCTGGTCATATGGCATCCTTCTTTGGGAGATTTTCACTCTGGGTCAGTTGACACACACACACACACACACACACACACACACACACACACACAGATGAAAAAGAAAACAAAAAGCAGACAGGATAATCAGAATCTGTTTTATTGGCCAAGTAAGTTTGCAAGGAATTCATCTTGGTGGGTCGCACTGATGGGAAGTCAGCAAATAATAAAAATATATGCAGATCTAGAGAAAATTGCACTGGGTAGGAGAGAAATCTGGAAAAACAGAAAAACATTGACCTATTGGCTTGAGATCAGAAAGATTCCTGAAGTCTTGCATCGCTCTTCTTTTGTACAATACACATACATAAATAGAAAGCTTTCTCTGTACCATGTCTAAAATGACAGAAAATGATGGCATTCGAGGCTATAACTGTTTCCATGTCTGATTGCCAGTCCACGGCAGTTGTTTAAAGTCTCATATGAGGTCTAGATCTTATTAGCAACAGTCAAGGTTTGAAATCAGTTTGTCCTTGGGGATGGTTTTGTGGCCTTTTTAAAAAGTTTTCAACCCCTCTTCTCTACTATGAGAACAAAGCAGACAGTTTAGCAAGCCTGTGTGGTGAACGTTTGTAGTGGAAAACAAAATAATGTAGGTCACAATTCTGCCTCTGTAAGTCAGAGCCAAAGTTCCTGGGAAGACTATGCTTTCCTGTGAGAATCTGACCATCAATAGACTTTTCAGATCCATTTTCCTCTCAGATCTGTCAGACCCACCACTTGCCTGCAGAGCTGAAGGACATGGTTTAAAAAAATCGGTCAATGCTATGGCTTTGGCCTTTTTTTTAAAATGATTTGAAACTGTTTTTGCAGGAGGAACCCCCTACCCCGACTTGCCCATGAACGAGCTGTTCTACAGTGCCTTGAAGAGAGGCTACCGTATGACCAAACCCACCCACGCCTCCGATGAAGTGTAAGTGTCACTTTCACCCGCCGTCACACGACACAATAACTCAAAATCAAATGTTTCAGGCTAAAATAATAAATACATTTTTTATTTAAAAACGAGAAATAAACAAGCTAATGTAATGTCATGTATATGTTGCAGTTATGACGTCATGATGAAGTGCTGGGACGAGAAGTTTGAGAAGAGACCTGAGTTCTCCTTTCTTGTCCACACTATGGGGAACATGCTGACCGACAGCTATAAAAAGGTGCTTATTTATATACAACCCGTACTGGAGGCCTGGTGCTAGACGAAGTCAGCATACTGATCCTTATTTTTGATAAATGGTTATTGATAGTTATTGATAACTATTCTCTCCCGACAACAGAGCTACAACCAGGTCAATGACAGCTTCCTGAAGAGTGATCACCCGGCAGTGGCCCGCACCAAGCCCAGACTGTCCTCACCCTTTCCCACTGTCAACTCAGCCTTCGGGCCCCCCTCCCCCACCCCCTCCTCCATCCCCCCAGACCCCTACGACCCCAACCCCAGCTCCGGAGACGTCAGACAAGAGCCGGACAGAGAGGAAGTCATAACTTCGTACAACGAGTACATCATTCCCATCCCGGATCCCAAGCCCGAGGACGTTTTCACCGACACAGACGTGCCGTCGGAGAGCCCAGCGAGGTACGGCTGCACGACATCCACACTGACTCACGTCTTGTGACTGCAGATGGGTGCCAAATGCTGGGTTTGCAGGAAGGACGAGGCATATTTGCTTGTTTTTTTTTTTCCCTGCCACACACCCACTCATCCAGATGTTGAATTGAGACAATAGCTGCATTATGTTACCATGGAGGCTACATCAGCAGACATGCACAGTGTGTTTACAGCAAAAATCGAGCAATAACACTTTTGGTTTGGATTTGTTGAAAGGTCTTTGGGTATTGGTTCATGCAGGTTTCACAGTGCCCCCTAGCGAGAAAAACAGGGTAGTATTGCTGAAGCAGGATCACTGACCTGGGGCCTGTACTACGAAGCAAGTTCAACATATCCAGGATATCTTAACTAACCCTAACAACCGCAATCACGCTTAAACGGTGTCACGAAGGTGGTTATCAACCCAGTCAAATCAAGGCTTTCCCACTTGAGCTATGTGCGCGTTCACATAAAAGGGGCGGGGTTTGTAACAAATAGCCAATCACATGCAACACAGATAGATCCAGAGCAGCAGATTTAACATATAATGAAACTATTGAACTCTGTGGTGATCGTTGTAGCAGCAAAAGTAAAATGATTCAGCAGGGAAAATTAAATAGAGCACAAGCACACCCCACCTCACCGCATAAGAAATAAAAAAAGTAGAAAACATAAAAAAAAAACAATAAAAGCAATAAAGTAGACGATGGAAATTGTAGAGTTATATAAACATAATGCTGCCGACAGTTTCAACAGATTAAGTAGACTGTAGAAGTGGGAGGGTATGAGAAAGAAATGGATTACTATTTGTTTTTCTCTCAAGAAGAACAAACTATTAGAATTAATAAATATGAGAAATACAAAAAATACAACAGCGAAAAGTAACACAGCTGCTGCTGCCAGAGAGGATTGCTGGAGGAAAAATGCAGGCTTATCACTTATCAGTGCCCGTCACTAAGGCACAGTGGGTATATTGCGTCATCACATTGAGGCTATGAAAAGATTTTCTATTAACAAAGTCTCCTCATGTTCCCCAGGGCTGGGTGATGGAATATGGGTTGAATCTATCACACTAATCACTAATCACTACTTTTTTTGTAAATGCCAGAACACAGTACCTTCATCTCCAAATATCATCAAAATTGGACCAGTGGTGTCTGAGATATGACGATTGAGTTAACAATTCTGACCTTATTATATATTTGGCCAATCAGTGATTTTTTTTTAAACACTGAAACTGCATCATCAACATCAGTTCAGTATGGAGATCAGTATTGTCTGAGATGTCACCTATCCATACCCCATTTCATTGCGTTGGCGCTCAAGATCAGCACTGCCAGTCTGAGACATATAAGAGTAAATAGAGGCCACTGTATTTGTTTCTGTGATAAGCTTTTTTTTCTCCACGGTTTTAATGTCTGTGCTGTTCTCCTGGCCCTCAGCTCTCTGGCCCTGGAGGAGGAGACTGACTCCATGTCCCAGGATTCAGCTGACACCCTTCCAGAGGAGGACAGGCTGGGGGAGTCTAGCGAGAGAGACGCACTGCTGGGCTCCTCTGGGACCCCTGAGGTAGAAGACAGCTTCCTGTAGCCTTACTTTGGGAAATCAAATCCCTTTTCTGGGAATGGTTCTTTGCATACCTGAAAAGGGATTGTAACTAAAATAGAGAATGTAGCAAACTTTGTTGAGAAGGATCTTCATATCTTCACGAAGCACTCCTATGGTTTTGCCCTTTTTTGTGTTTTTGTATCACAGTTAGTACCTCCGAAACAACAAAATGATGACCATATCATTGCCCAATTGGATATTGGAAGCCAGCCCTAGTGTTAACATAGTGTAAATACACTCTTCTAGAGTTGTTGAAACAGTCCCATGGATTTAGATGTTCAGTATGTCTTCCAGTTTAGCTATGGATGTATGACTGCCCTGAGAGAGACCTAATGTCTGTGTGGTCTCTGTCTGTGCTCTATGTTTGACCATATGACTTTTGCCTGTCTCTCATGTTATTATTTCCCCCCTCTTTTTTTTGGTAGATGTCCACAACCATACTGTAGATGTTTGCAGTGTCAAACGGGTGTATTGAGTACTTTCAGTTTAATTTCTTCCTTTTCTAAATTACAAACAATAGTATTAAGTCCAGTGTATTATTGTGTTGAGTGTTATCTTCAGGATATGACAACATAGACAGATTATAGATGCACTGTTTTAAGAGTGAGGTTGTGCTTTCTTTATGCAGTAGTCGCAGGTCAAAGAGTTTTTATGTGTGAATTTTGAATCAAATTTTGTATACATGTTTTGTATAGACTCATTGACGTAGTTCTGTACCAGTTTTGCACTTTATTAGTTTTAGGAAAACATGGATATTCACAATAAAAGGTGCATTATAGAAAGGATAGGATGATAGAAAGGTGATTTAGATAGGTGGTTGTACAGTGAATAGTGACACCATGTTCTTTCTTCTGTTATTGACTCTTTCAAGTAAAAATAATAATGTCAGCATATCACTGCCTTAGCACAAGATGGTACAAAATGTTTCTTTGCATTGAATGGGTATGAGTGATTTTCAGCAATGAGGTATTGTTGCTTGCTGATGGGGGTATGAAGGGCTACTGTACTTCAGAAACCTAGATAGCCAGTTGTGTGCATGTACATATGCTTTTTGTCGTCTCTTGCATGAATACTATTCACTCACAGAAGGTCTACTTTCATTCCTTGCTCTACCATTTAAAGCAATATTTGTTACACATTTTAAAATACAGAATACTACAGACTGTATCACAAGCTACGGTACCAAAGCCTCTCTTAACGTTTTAAAAATGTATTTTTATATGTGGTATTTTATATGTTGCAAATGTGAAAATAAAAGTTTATTATCAACATGTTATTGTAGACTATTATTGTATCTTTTCTGAGAGAAACATTCCTTTGAATTTCAATGTCTCCTGCCTCTGGAGTTTAGATGTGCTCTACCTGGCCTGGGATTGAATCCTCTGCTCTGGCTGTCCTACTCTACCTGCTTCTCTACCTTCCTCCTGTCTGAACAGCTGAATAAATACAAAAAGGTGACTGCCTACTCTCCTCAAAAACAAATAAACACGTTGTTCCTCATGGAGGATGCAGGCCAATCAGTGACAAGATGCATCGTCCCTCCATGTTTCAGCCAAATCAGACGAGTGGTGTTGCGGGTTTGAGTTAACCTTAAATTGGACTGCCCCATCAGTGTAATTTGTCAGGATAGCTGCATGTGAAGATGCATCATCCCTCCAGTTTGTCAAAATCAGACCAGTGGTTTTATCACACAGCCTGACCCATAGTCCCCCTCTCCCTGCAGCCCACCCCCACAAGCACAAGCATAACCTATCAACCATATCCATCCTTCCATATTTCAGTCTCTCTGGTTCCAAAGTCAGACTACTAAGGGCCCTTTCAGTCCCCCCTCCTCTCCCAGAAGTCCATACTTTCCTCAGCTGTAAAGCACGGAAGCCACGGTTCGGCAGCAAATGATGAGACGATTAGTCTCACCTCCGTGGCTGCTAGGGAGAACTGCCTATTTCTGGAGCAAATTGGCACTGGCTCATTTATTTGTTGAGCGTGATATTCCGGGTCCTCCTCCCCACACAGCTCCCTCCACCCCACCCACTACTTTTTGCCTCAAAGATTTCATGTTTGCTAACAGTAAACAGTCGAAGGGAGAAGGGCAGAGGGAAACAGAAAGGAGGGAAGGAGGGACTCCCGTTTCAGCCCTGGATGCTGGAAACATCAAACTTGCGGAGGTCATTTCACACCTCCGTTAATCTGAAGATATACTCAGGTTCGTACTTTCAATATAACTGAATGATATTTCTATATTGAGGTGTAGTCAGTTAGTTTATGCAGTGATTGATTGATGGAGTGTAGGAGTGGAAGGCCTCCTCACAGTGTCTCAAAAAGTCAATCTATTTCCTGTTTGTAATGCACACGTGGTGTAGTAGTATGCACTGCTGTTCTGACTGGACAGAAGGGGGAAAGAGAAGTAGAAGAGGGGAGTGAGTGACCACTCCTGAGGCATTATTCTCATTTCTCTCTCCCTAGCCACAGATCAAACAACGAGTGTTCCTAGCATATCTACATTCACACTGCAGATCTGGAGTTGATCCAGCATGCTGTCCTATCTTTCTCTGCTGCTGGGGGTCCTGGCCTCTGCTGCTCAAGGTAAGGCCTGGAAAACTATTGAAATGAGTGGTAGATGATTCTGAAATCCACACAACCTGAAATCAAACAATGTAAATAGTTCTAGTCCCCTGTCAAGTCAAAACAGGCATAAGGGATATTTTTTTTATTCTCACATTGATTTGAAAGAGCTCACGATACAAAGACTGACACAGTAATTGGGTTTAAAAAGCATATCCTACTCTCCAATAATGCAGAATTACCCAGAATTGAAATGTTTAAAAATGACCTTAATTGAACTTAAATAGTTTTCTATATTTTTATATACCAGGCTTTACAGTTTTCCCCCCCCGGCCTGTAGGCAAAGAGGAGCTAAACACTGAGAAATTGTGCTGTTCTAAAATTGAGGTCTGACACTCGATTGTGTCTAACAAGCGTGACAACTGTCTGTGGCATCATGAGTTGTTTTGTGGGGTCACTCTTGTGCTTTTTCTATTGTGTATGTTCTGTCACACCAGTTATATGGGTAACATAAAGGCGTTTGTTATTTGGCTTCAAGAATTAACTTTTCTTTCTGGTGAATTTTCAGGCCCGACGCAAAATGGGGTCATTTTGAGATTTGATATGTAGTTCAACTGAAGAGGGACTTTAGGGAAATGTAACTGTTGACAGCGACTGCAGCTTGAGACAAAGTTATGTTCCGAGTCTTCCTGGGTTATCTTGTGTGTACTGTGGTGAATAGAGAAAATGCTGAACATGGAATCTCAGTTCTGCTTCAAGATTCAAAACACGCTTGCCAAGCTTCTCAAGAGAGATTTTCATCCCCACTGATATCGATTAACAACACAGGATGATAAAATCACAAGACTGAATTTTCATGGCAGCCCAAACAATCTGTCTGCCAGTGCAGATACACAGTTAAATGAGGGAAAGCTTACGGTTGAAAATGAAAGATCCACTCAAGCTCTACAAGGTCCAAACCAAAAACAAATCATAGCTCTAGTGATTTATTATAACCTGAGGTCCTACAAGCTTTCTTGACTCTCAGCAATGTGTCTGAAAAGATCAGAGAGAGCATTGTTCGTCATCCTCTCACTCTATCACCATGACTTTATCATCCCCTGAGGGGTGAAAATATATTTTTTGCAGTTACTCCCTCACAGAGATGCCTTTTTGCAGTAGCTATAAATTTAACTCATTGTGTCATGCTTGATTCTTGAATGTGCATCTTCTCTCAGTTTTGGGTTGAAGAAGAACCTAAATCAGAACAAATACATCAGTAAGGTGATTGGAGTTTTGCATCTCTACAGTTTTTTCCTATTCCCATACCCAGTGTTGTGATAGTAACATCAGAAAAAAGCAGAAGTGAGAGGGATGGAGGGATGTTATTCAGGTCCAAGTCTTCAATCTGTTTCATGACGTGAGATCACGTCCTTTGAGTCCAAGATAACTCCAAATCCAGGAGCCAGCAAGACGGCTTTCAGTTCTCCTCAATTACTATGAAACAGAAAGAATGAAACAGAGAGGATGTCTCTATGTTTCCTTGAGAAAGGTAACTAACCGACCCCTTAGTGAATATTACCATTTCCACTTCATTCCTGGCAGAATGGAGGCGCCCTGTGATCAAGTTCAACTCTCAGGTGGTGGTGAGTCCTGAGGTAGTGGTCACCCCCGGTACCCCGCTGGTCCTGAGGTGTGAGGGCGATGGGCCCGTTAACTGGCAAACGAGGCTATCCAAACACCGACGCTACGTGTCCAAGGCCAACGAGAACATCCGCACCTTAAAGGTGGAACGCCCCTCAGCAGAATTCACCGGCACATACAAGTGTGTGTACACAGCTGGGTCGCACCGAGCACGTGAACTGGCCTCCTCAGTGCATGTGTACGTAAAAGGTGAGCTTGGATAAATGAGTGTAGGTGTGTGCTGAGTATTAGGACAACCTTCCAAAGGTTGGGTTGCATTTCCTTTGGCACAAGCCATGTGTTAGTTAGTCTGTTTCCTACCCTTCATCGACATGGAGTGTATTTATTTGGTAACATCGATAAGGAATCCTACCTTTCTAGTCTATTTCACTGAAAGAGCAGAGAGTTGGAGTGACTGGATGGACCATTGTGTAACATCATATTATATATCCCTTTCTGTCGTTTTTGGTAGGGTTTGGTTATCAAGTAAATCTGACGTTATTGCTTTCTTAAAAACACGCTCTCCATCCCTTGCTTCACCAGATCCAAACCGTGTGTTCTGGACCAGCAGCACATCCCTGCGGGTGGTGAGGAAGGAGGGTGAGAACTACCTGCTGCCCTGCCTGCTGACTGACCCAGCGGCCACAAACCTGGGGCTCCGCATGGACAACGGCACCACCTTGCCCCCGGGCATGAACTTCACCGCTTACCCACACCGGGGCATCCTCATCCACAGCCTCCACCCCGGTTTCAACGCTGACTACGTCTGCACAGCCAGAGTCAACGGCGTGGAGAGGACCTCCAGGGTCTTTTCCATCAACGTCATTCAGAGTGAGAGCCCTTGTTTTACACCCTTGGATACAAGAAAACAAAAAAAAACACAATTTCATAATTTCATAATTATTATGTCACACTCATTTTTGGTTTCCCTCCTGCTCTAGAGCTGCGTTTCCCACCGTATGTCTTTTTGGAGAAAGATGAATATGTCCGTATTGTTGGGGAAGAACTGAAGATTCGCTGCACCACACACAATCCCAACTTCAACTACAATGTCACCTGGAAATACACCACCAAAATGGTCAGTACGAGAAAAATCTGGGGCTGCTCCTGACTATGGCAACAATCAAGGTTTTCACCTAGGCTGTTGTTTTCTCTTTTTCCGGCTGCAGAAATCAACCATCGAGGAAGAGGTTCGCTCCAGCGGGGAAAATCGGCTGGACATAGAGAGCATACTGACCATCCGTGCTGTGGCCCTTGCAGATACGGGGAACATTTCCTGCATCGGCACGAACGAAGCGGGGGTCAACAGCTCAACTACATACCTGCTGGTTGTAGGTAAACCACAGAGCCAGTCGCACTCACCGAGCATATAGCCAGGAAAGGCCTACACACACTCGGGCATCCACTGAAATAAACCGCTCAATAGATCGAAGAGTGGAATGTGCGTTGATAAATGATAATAAACGTCTCCTTATCTCTCTGAATAGACAAGCCCTACATCAGGCTGTCGCCCCAGCTGTCCCCCAAGCTGGCCCGCCAGGGTCTTTCTGTGGAGGTGAACGAGGGAGAGGATCTGGAGCTCAGTGTGCTTGTTGAAGCGTACCCCCACATCACAGAACACGGCTGGGACACGCCGACATCGCCCAACACCTCCACACAGGAGCACACGTTCATCAGATACAACAACAGGTACACCTCCAAGGCCCGTGCTGTGCTGCAGACAACAGGGAAGGGTGGTCCAGACAAACGCCGTCTGAAGCGAAGGATACCGTATTGTAGATAGTGTAGAAATGTGAGAGAACACTTGTTTTGATGGGCTTATTTGTGTATCGTGCATGCTTATATCACGTCTTGGTGAGTAGCAGTAGAGTTAGAAGAATATCGAAAACAATCAAGTGCACTACAGGAAGGGGAAGCTACACCGGATTTGAAATATGCTATTATTGCATTGTGGATCAATCTGACATGGAACACTGAGGTCATTAGATTTCCTCAGGTCATGAAACTGGTGCTATAGGGAAGAAGGCTCTTCTCTTTTTATTGTGGCGGACTAGTTGGTGATGAGGCACAGAGACTGTCTAAATTTGAACCACAGGATTACTCACGACAGACTTTGCAGACATTCCTCTTTTAGAGCCTTTGTGTTTTTTTCCCCTAGATACCATGCCACTCTACTGCTGAAGAGACTGAACGCCCAGGAGCAAGGCCAGTACAGCTTCCATGCCAGGAGTGACATGGCCAATGCATCCATCACATTCCAAGTCCAAATGTATCGTAAGTGAAGAAGTAAACGCAAATCATCTTGGCATTGATGATATCCATGGTGTGGTGCCATGATTTTAAAGGAAAATATGTTTTGGTTTTAGAATCTTTCACTCTCCAACTATTGGTCTTGATCACTGACTTCCTCTCCATCCTTCTCTTCATTGGCAGAGAGGCCGGTAGCCGTGGTGAGATGGGAGAACATAACCACTCTCACTTGCACCTCATTTGGCTACCCTGCCCCCAGAATCATCTGGTACCAGTGTTTTGGAATACGATCCACGTAAGTATCACTGCACAAGGTTAGGCCTCGCCCTGGAGACACAGTCATGTAGTGAACTGTGATGTATTACATTGCAAACTGTAGTCATTTAGCTGATGCTCCTTGAGTGAGGAGGCAGGGGTTCGGTGTCTTGCTCAACAGGACACACTGGCTGCTGCATTACTCCTGTGACGCTTCGGTTATCGAGCAGCCTCTCTTAACCACTGAACCCACCCTACCATATGTTCCATATATTTCAATGGTGCAGGTGCCATGAGAACACTACGGGAATGCAGATGCCGATCGCTCTCCAGGCCCCTACAGTGGAGGTCCAGAGGGAGGAGTATGGCACCGTGGAGGTGGAGAGTGTGCTCACGGTGGGGCCGTCCAGCCGGAGGATGACGGTGGAGTGTGTGGCCTTCAACCTTATCGGGGTCAGCAGGGACACTTTCGCCATGGAAGTTGCTAGTGAGTACTGGGTAATCTGATAATAAATTCATTTTCAGTCACGGTTGCTGTGGCTCGTAAAACTGTTTTTATGGATTAGCTGATCCCTTTATTTTCGGATGAAACTTTTACAAGTACGAACAGCAATAAAAGGCTGTACACATGGACATTCGACTGAAAGTAACAATTGCTCCCCAGTCCTTTTCAGTCAGACTAAGTATCACTGGCCTTTGACTAACTAGTTTTGTCTCTCTGAAGGGCCAGATGATTTCTTCACCTCCATCCTGACTGCAGCAGCAGGCATCCTGGCATTCCTCCTGGTGCTTCTGGTCTTTCTGTTCTACAAATACAAGCAGGTAGGGTAAACCTGCATACGAGCAGTGCATATGGTAGGCTCCGTTATAAACTATTTTTTAGACATCCACAGATTGTTTGGTGTTTTGATTTACGGCCATGTTCTCCTCCTTCCTTTGTCAGAAACCAAGGTATGAGATCCGTTGGAAGATCATTGAGGCAAGAGATGGGAACAACTACACCTTCATTGACCCCACTCAGCTACCGTACAATGAGAAGTGGGAGTTTCCACGCGACAAGCTCAAACTAGGTTTGCAGCATGCTTTCCCAAACAGACACTGAATTGCTCTGGGTGAAATGTTAAATCATTTCAGTGCACTAGAAAAACATGAGATGTGAGAAATGACTGCATCTCTACGGTTTTTTATTGATAAAATATTGACAATAATTTCCCATTATATTTGATGTGTCTATCCATCCAGGGAAGATCCTGGGGGCAGGAGCTTTTGGAAAGGTTGTGGAGGCCACTGCCTATGGTCTGGGAAAGGACGACAACGTGATTCGCGTGGCTGTTAAAATGTTAAAAGGTCAGCCGATGTTATGACCTCCTAAATAAGACAGAACTTTGTTCACGAGTAAATGACAGTCACTGGCAAATCTGGGACTGTTCCAGCTAAAGTGAAAAATCGGCCTGGCGTGGCATATATTGTACGGCAGGCAGGTGTTTGCTAACAGCCTGGGTTGTCTGTCTCTGCAGCCAGCGCCCACTCAGATGAGAGGGAGGCTCTGATGTCTGAACTGAAGATCCTGAGCCACCTGGGACAACACAAGAACATCGTCAACCTACTAGGGGCCTGCACTTATGGAGGCAAGATGACATTCTACTTCAATCTTTTAAATTCACTAAAAACATTTGTTTTCTTAAGAGTCCTAATGCTGACTGTTCATCAGGACCGGTGCTTGTGATCACGGAGTACTGTAGCCATGGCGACCTCCTGAACTTCCTTCGCCAGAAGGCAGAGACGTTCCTGAGCTTTGTCATGAACATTCCCGAGATAACTGAGGAGTCAAGTGACTACAAGAACATCTGCAATCAGAAACAGTTCATCAGAAGGTACAGTGGGCACCAAACTCACAGAGAGTCCAACAGCAGTTTTGTGAAAGGACTCACTGTAATCTGTTTCTCTCTCTCTCTCTCTCTCTCTCTAATAGTGACAGTGGGATCTCTAGTGTGTCCTCAGGCAGTTACTTGGACATGAGACCCAGCCAGCAGCCAATCAAATCCTCTCACGGTAAAATCCTTACTCAGTAAATTGGTTGTGATAGTCCCAGAGTAACTTCCATGAGTCCTCTGAGTATGCAGTGTTTGCCTGATTTGTGCCTAGACTCTGTGTGTGAGGAGAGTGGTGATTGGCCCCTGGACATTGAAGATCTGCCGAGGTTTTCCTATCAGGTGGCTCACGGCCTTGACTTCCTGGCAGCCCAAAATGTGAGTGATTTTTGATTTTGATCTAAATGTACAAACATCTAAACATGGGAATCGCTGTTGTGCTGCAGTGTCTGCACCATAAGACCGTGACCCAGAAAACAAACTAAAAAGGAAAAAGTTGCATGATAAAGGTGGTTATGGAATACGATGTATGAAGGGTGCATTGTGAATATCTGAAGGATGGAGGGTATTTCCCTCCATCCTGAAAGGGTCCCACCAGAGACATACTGTGTGTCTGTGTTCAGTGTATTCACAGAGACGTGGCTGCTAGGAATGTCCTTCTGACAGACCGCCGAGTGGCCAAGATTTGTGACTTTGGCCTGGCACGTGACATCATGAACGACTCCAACTACGTGGTGAAGGGCAATGTAAGCAAACCCTGGTGACAATATGTCAAAACATAATGTAATAAACTACATTCCTGTGAGGGGGAGGTTGGAGCCACAATGTATTATAGACAAGTTAAAAACACTTCCTGTCCACTTGACCCTGTATGTGAAGGCACGCCTGCCGGTGAAGTGGATGGCTCCAGAGAGCATCTTTGACTGTGTGTACACTGTCCAGAGTGACGTCTGGTCCTATGGCATCCTCCTTTGGGAGATCTTCTCTCTAGGTCAGAAAACATTTAAATATCGATTCCCATGAGTTTGAGCTCTCTGTTTGGATTTTGATATTTCTGGAAGTTGCTTGTTAAATGATATCGTTTTCTTTCAGGCAAGAGCCCTTACCCCAGTATGGCTGTGGACTCCAGCTTCTACAAGATGGTGAAGTGTGGCTACCACATGTCCCGACCAGACTTCGCCCCTCCTGAGATGTGAGTTCCAAGTGAAGTAAAATCAAGCAGCGATTTAAATAAAGATGGATCACTGTTGCGTATTATATATAAAAAGCCCTTTTATAACTTTAAGTATGACCGAACAAAGATCCATTTTTTCTGAGCATCTCTTCCACCCCATAGGACATGAAATAACGAAGACACACATCATGAACTACTTTCATTATTTCTGATTTTAGAGGTTGTGGTTTGGGTTTTCCCTGAGCTTAAACTCACAAAATTTAGCAACCCACCAAGATGAGAAAATAAAGAGTGTTTTCGCCAGTGTCTCTGAGGCCTCGAACATCTGTCTGTGCTGATTCGGCGTGGCTGTCACACCACCCGGAATAATCGTACTGTGGAAACGGAGGGGACTGAATCTGAGTCAGGGCCTAATCATCTGTTGTTCTGTTGTGTGGTAGTGAGTCAGGCCTCAGTTCTGCCTGTTAGCCACATGATCTCAAGGCTAGGGCCCATTAAGCTGATATTTCATGGCCAACAGATAAGACTGGAGGGATAGGGGCTCTTATGAAGGGGTCTCTTATCAAACTGCGTCACCACTTTCATAGGCCTCTCCTTATTTTTCTAATATAGCATAGTACAGTCTAATTTTTACAGGGCAACGCTTGGGCAGTTTTATGTGAAAATCTACTGTATAGGCGTAATTATAAACCTCTGAAAATAAAAGTGAAAGTGCCTGTAAATGTTTTGTTTCCTCAAAACATATTAACTGTAAGCACTCTTTTGTTTCAGGTACATGATCATGAAGATGTGCTGGAATCTGCAGCCTACGGAGCGTCCAACTTTCAGCAAGATCAGTCAGATGATAGAGAGACTACTAGGGGGTCATCCTGACCAGGAACAGGTGAGTGGAGCAGGTTTCAGTGGTAGTTACTATGCTCCAGACCTGGCGCCACCAAAAGTATCTTGGTGCTCACAAGGAACATGAGATCTGATGCCTGAGCCAAGATACCTTTAGGAAACAATTTTTTAAAATGTCATTCTCCCAAATAGACAACAGTGAAGATTCAGCTGTGTTGTCATGTTAAAAAACCTGTCCTCACAAAAAATAGTGCAATTAGACTAAAATCGTAGTATTGTTTTAAATGGATTTATCCACAATTTGAAAATAGTGACACTAACAAAATGAAAAACTAAAAGGATAGTTGGTCACTTAAGTCCTTAGGTGAGAAAATTATAGCACTTCTATTTTATCCTCAACTTTTATGATGCTGGAAAAGGACTCATTTGATGTTGACCTAGTTAGCTAATAAGCGTACAGATTGTTTGCATCAATTTGACATGAGGTTAGGCAACGATAAGGGATGTCTCGATTGTTAAACTGTAACGTTACCATAAAGCAGACCCATTGTTTTCCTAGAATGGGTTTCACCACCCTGATGATCCCTCTCCACAGCTAACGTACCAGAATATGCAGCAGGAGGTCACGGAGGGTGAAGCGTGTGATGAGCCCAAGTGCTGTGAGGGCCCCTGTGACCAGTCTTGTGACCATGAGGAAGAGGAGCAGCCTCTGATGAAGACCAACAACTACCAGTTCTGTTGAATCCTAACTGGCTATCTGAAAATCAATAGAGAATTTGGAATCGGCGATGCCTCCTGAGCCAGGATCGTTCTACAAGAGTTAGATTTCCTTCAAGAGCTATTTTTTGCCGGCCACGTCTGTTTGCCAGACAGCTGGGCAGCCGAAGCAACACATGACCTGCTGCTTTGCTGGTGTGTGATTAGAAATTGCCATGTGTAACGCCGATCTCTGACATCAAATGACACGCGTACCCAAAGCTGTGCCTTAACAATTTATCCATTATGTCTTCTGCTGTGTATTTGGGGAACCTCTCTTTTGAATTTGATCAACCAAAAATAACCAGCTACTGTACATCCAGAGAATACTGACAGTGTCCTTGAGTATGTACTGCAGCCAATGGTTATTATTCATTGCAGTCCCTTCCGAGTGATTGACATGTCTTTGTGGTATATTCACTTTTGTCAGCAGGTTCACTTCCATATTATGTTATTTTTTTAGAGGAAGCGACCGAACAGTCCTGAACACTGGATCCAAGACACCACTATGTGAGGTATTCCTATGCTGATGCTGTACAGATAAAGTAATGTAGAGATATATTTTATATTTTGACGTTGGTTATTTAAAATCCCCACAATCAAACATCTAAACAGTGCAAGTGCTTTTCCTTGGATCAAACAAATCGACCACTGAAAAGTCTCATTAAGAACGACCCTCTTGTTTTACGTTAGTCATACCTGTACTTCTTGTAACACTGTTGTGCGATATCAGTCAGCTGATGGCAACATGTGATTGTTCCCCTTCAATCCAATTAAATAGCCAACGGTGTTCAGTGTGATTTAGTAGCATGCAACTAAACTAAGCAGGGAAATCTGTCGGTCTATTATGGATCAAATGAACGAAAGTTTGTGAAAGATGATCTTTTTGCAAGGCACAATTCAGCCTTTTTATTTACTAAGTACAGTTTTGATGTGAGCTTCAGACGTATATGTAGCTGTCAGCCTACACTGCCAATTTCAGAATGACATGGAAGCTAAATGAGAAATAGACTGCCAACTTGTATGTGACCACTATTTCAAATGTGCTTCTAACTGGGTGAAAGATGTGAGATGTCTATATAATAATGTATATATCTCATGATGTAAATCAAGAATTGTGTGTTTATTTTCACTTAAATGTTAGTAGATTGTAGTACAGAAATATTTCAACTGTGTTTGGTGTGTAAATGAGCAAATCAATGATCTGCAAATCAAATCACAGAAACATTGCAGAAGCTTTAATGCAGCTGTACTGTTGATATTCTAGACTGCGATGTAAAATGATGTACCAACAAATATAGTGTTGTGTCAAACATTTATAAGCTACATTTTCTTTATTGCGACTATGATGACTGCAACTGGGACCAAATTGCTGCCTTTATGTTCTTTTCTCCTCAGTTCCCATTTTCTATTTGATAATGACCAAGCTGCATTTCCTCTGTTCCATTCCTGCAGTCTCTGCCAACATTGCACAACTCTAAACCCTTTGTAGGGAAGTAGGAATCCCATCACTCAGACTACAGAAACTCAAAATGATCAAAATACTTCCACTCTTTCACTTAAGATTCTTTAAGCGAGAGACATTTGTTCTTCAGACGTACCACAGCTCGCTATTCTCCTCGTCATTTGCAATAACTGCTCCCACAGGAATACCGTCAAGCATAGTCAAGCAGCACATGAATTTATTCTCGCAAGCTGGCTGCTGATTGGTTGATAGGTCTGATTTAGGACATCTTCTAATCCAAAGTAAAGCGAAGGCCACAAGGGTAACAAAGTCGATCGACGCATTATGATACAGCATCATGTACAGGTGGATTTTATCATCACTTTACCAAAAAAATAAAACAGTCCAAAAGGCAACAAGTGGCAACCGGGAGGTAACAGTGTAAAATGTCAAGCAGAAATGTCTCTGGTCATAAAAGGGCATTAAATACACAATTCATATCATGATTAGACATTTACAGTACCCGACCTATGTAGAAAAAAAACAAAAAAAACAAGAAAAAGATTTAACTGTAGCATTCAAGTTTACCTCTCCTTCACGGTCTCTCATACACAATTAACCTGACCACTTCCTCTTCACTCTTAGCATCCTGGGCAATACAATGTGTCTTACGTTGCTTCAGTCATTTGAAATCAGTAAATGTTTGACATTCATTGACTTTTACCTTCCCTCACACTTGAGAGTGAGCGTAGGACCCTTCTATCTAAATAGGTCTGAAAAGCAGACTCAAATGTTTCTGAGGAAACGCACAACATTCTGCAGAGGTTTAGTCAGAGGTGGCAACAAACAAGAATTATCTTCTTTTTTTTTTTAAACTCTGCTAATTCTGCTAACACAGCTTAAAGTTTCTTCAGAGTGATCCCTACTGAGCACTATCATTATACCACTGCTCTCCTCTCCTCTCCTACTAATCTAAGGTCCACTTCTGCAATACATTTTGTGCATTATCTATTTTCTCATATCAGTAAAACCTGGCTTCCCTGTGGAGCTGATCAAAAGGCCTGCGTAGAGCAGGCTGCACTCCGGGACCAGTAGCTCTTTATTCCACAGCAGATGAATGGAGAACTTCCTCGTCTGTTCTCGGGGGAACCAACTCGTCCTCATGCAGTCCCTCAATTATCCGCCCTCCTCTCTGTGCAGGCAGCCATCTTTCCATACAGTCCGTCCATCTGCCTTCCTGTCGGTTCATCCAGCCGTCTATCCATCATTCATTCATTCAGCACCACTTCATACTTAGTCTCCCCGTCCCCCACCCCCTCCTGCCCCTCCATCCCACTCCCTTCGTCCTCCTCTCTCTTGGTGTTGATCTGCGCCACTCCCAGCCGGTAGAGGGCGTCCCTGATCACTACCTGTCCGGGCTGGCAGGCCTTCAGCACCTGATTGATCTGCTGGCTCACAATGTCCCTGCTGGTCAGGAAATCTACCAAACGGTTGTACAGGTAGTAATAGGCCGCGTTGTTGAAAGCCAAGCGTCGCGGCAGTGCGCGGCTGACCGAGGAACTGACCTCCCGACTCTCTGTGAAGTCGTTCCCGGCGTCATGTGTCTTCTCTTCCTGTTCCGCCGCCTCCTCCTCCTCCTCCTCCTCCTCCTCCCTCTCTTTCTCCAGCTCAGCCACCAGGCTGACGTAGGGCTCCAGCTCTCTGCAGAGGCCCATAGAGTGGTGCTCCAGAGCAGGAGGCTCCTGGGTCTGGGCCGCCCCAGCAGGATGCACCAGCCAGCGGGAGGAGGATTTGGTGATAGGATGGACCTGCTGGTTCTCCCCCACAGAGGACAGGACAGCACAGTACGGCTGGTCTTGCAGCTCAGCACACGACACAAACTGACAAACAGAGAGGAGAGGGTGTACGAGATAAACGCTGGTAAAGACACAGATCAAGTTGTGTTAACAGAAAGAGGTCATGTGAATGTGAATTCCCTAAGAGATTCATCACGCAATTGATTCAAATTACCCACCACTGGCTTATCCAAGGGGTCTGAGAAGCAGCCTTGGTTCCTGCCCCACATCTGGGTTGCCAGCTCTGGGTACTGCATGTCAGCACACAACGCCACCTGGCGGGCAGAGTCGGTAACGTAGACGGGGGGCCAGTAGCGGGAGGACAGTAGCAGGTCAACGTGGTCACGTGCCGTCTCTCCTCTCACCATGTACTTTGAGCCACACACCACCTGGACACAGGGGGGGGAGGGATGGACGGGGATGGGTTCATAGTTCAAATTGAATAGAAACATCTGGGACATCTGAGTGTCAGAGCTTTACTGTGCAAATGTGACCCAAAACCTAAAAACAGATGCATTGTGGGAGACAGTTTTTTTTTTCATCATAGATTGATTTTTGCATTCAGAGCTGGTATGGTATGTTATGGTATTTTCCATAACAATATTGTGATAATTTACTATAAATGACTATTTTTAATGCTTTTTGCAATGCACAATGCAATTTTAAAGACTGAGGAGGTCTGATGGCTGGGCGACTGGTAAACAGGAAGAGAGGGCTACTACTGTTACCTTGTGGGGGCAGACCTTGGACAGCTTGCCAGCGGTGAGGTGTGGAGGCGGCTGGGTGCTGGTGGGGACGCCGTCCTGAACAAGCCTGTAGAGGGAGATCAGAGAGCCCAGCAACTCATTCTGACAGAGGGAGAGAGGAGGGAGAGGAGGGAGGATTTATTAACACACACACACACACACACACACACACACACCCAGACAGACATGTTAAATAATCTAACTGATTTTATTGCATTGAGCTGTAAGGTAATATAAAGTATGATGAAACTCTATCGTTTTCAAATAATATAAATAATAAATAATATGTTATTTCATTTTGTGAGAGAATTTATTTTTGTCATTAATTTAGACAACAGACTTGTGTGTCTCTATAACTCCATATCATCATTTCATCACCATATGATGAGAAGATAAATGATCATATCCAATTATTGCCCTAGCATGTACAAATGCAAACATGTATGAGAGCACATGTGTCCACACACACACACACACACACACACACACACACTCACACACACACTCACACACACACACACACACACACACACACACACACACACCTTGGTGGAGTCTGGTGCGGTGGTCTCCCCACAGCAGACCAGCATGGTTCTCAGCTCCTCCTCGCTGTGCTCTTGGATTTTGTCGAGTCTCAGCTGACCCTCGTGGATCAGACGCACCAACACTGACGGGTCTCCTGAAAAAGACACATGCTGGTTAAAACATTCAATTTAAAAAGTCAAACAAAAGCTGTTTCATAGGCTGATAATGGGAGACCAATGCGATGTTAGTCCGAACTGTTATTCTTGTATGACATTTATATCATCATACTAATCCAAAGCATATAATCCCACATACTGTAAACTATGGTTCACACCTGTTCTCTCATTCTCTCATTCTCTGCGGAGCTAAATACAACAGATTTGGGGGAGGAACAAACTCTCTTGTTTCTGGCTTTGGGAAACTGTCAAGTGTCATGTTTCCATGCAACCTTTTGGGGTCGTGAGGCGTCATGGAGATATGGCACATACAAGTGATTTACACTGCTCGCTACTGCCCCCTCATGGTGTATTGTGGTGGAGGACGACGGTTGGACTAACAGACAAACCAGTTGTAAAAACAGCTTTGTGGATCGTCACCTGCATAATGCGAAAAACATCTTACGTCATGTTTCCACCAAGTACGTCACACTGGTGTTTGACATGACATCTCTCCCACACAACGACAGCAAGAGAGAACGCCATGTATTGTGGCAGCGCAGATGCCCTTCGGTGTGTGTGCGGATACCTGAGGGCTGTTGCGGGTGTGAGAGGACTTTGTCCTTCTCCGTGTTGATAACAGTGACGCTCCTCATCAGTGGGGGGATGAAGGGGGCGATGATGGAAGCGTCCACCCGAGTGATGGGGATGTCTGAGGGGAAAGCCGCCTGCTCGATAGCCTCACTCTCCATGGTCAGCCAGAAGTCATCCACGTGCACCTCATCTGGGGCTGAAAACTCAGGCCAGGTAAACTACGGGTGGGGCAGAGATGGAAAAACAATTGTGTAAGCTGTCTCAGTCTGTCGTCATGACCCAGTTACTTTTAGTTTTTTCAGTTTTGCCCCTTTCTATCTGTGACTAATGTACCGCGATCTCTCACCTCCAGATTCCTGAGCTCCAGCACGTTGTGTGTGTAGCGCTGAGCAATCTCCAGCTTGGGTGCGACGCCACACAAACCGCAGATCATGTCGTTGTAATCTCGTACCGTCATGCACTCAAAGGCCCAGTAGCCACTCAGCAGAAGCTCTTGGATTTTGCAACACTCATCCGGACTCAGAGCATGGACTGATGGGGATGAAGACGGTAAGACACGTAGACAAGGATGAAAGACAGGGAGAAAGAAAATGACAGATGCAGAAAACCTGAAAAGGATCATTCCCAAAGCCAGATGGAATCAGACCCAGACAGTAGCAGATTCCAGCTGTGTTTACCGGGGTGACTGGGAACGAGGTCCAGGATGTTTCTGACAGCCTGGGATGGGTGGTGGCCCAGTTTGATGTTGGCTCGGATCTTTAGGAACAGGTCAAAACTAACCAGCAGTCTGTTCCCAATGTTGAACAAACCTGCAGGTACAAAGTCACATCAAGCCAGGGAAAAAAAAAAAAATCAATGGCGTTTTCATGCATGGAGAAACCTGACTACTTTGCCAAGGTCTGATTTGGGTTCAGCTGTTACCGTGCACCTTTGATACTCTGCAATTGACTATGAATTAACCAATGAACAGAATGTTCCTTTCCACCCCGTCCACAGATACAACGGACCGCCTGCAAAACAGTATGAAGAGGAGCTGGCGCCAGCTACCCCCTTCCTCTTTCACTGAGCGATAGAAAGGGTTACTTCCAGTACATGAGAGTACATCTCAATAGTAAATACTGCTCACTGCCAAGTTTTTGTTGACATCAAAATGTACCCATAACACTGTGAGCCAGCACAAAACAAAAGTGATAGGGGTAAGATGCAACAGTAACTTGTTTAACATCGGAGTAAGTCAGACCCTTAACTGGGTCTGGGCTTTGATGTTTGTGGTGTCAACCCAAAACCAAGTTACTTGAGTAACCGGGTTAAGAACAAAATGTGAATTTTGGCAATATCCTGTCAACATCTGAAATACTTCAGCTGATATTTGTTGACATTCTCAAAATGTTCTCTCACAGGAAATGAACATTCCCACCAAAAGCAAAGAGACTTGGAGATTTCTAGAAACAGCGGGGGGAGAAGACCCAAGCCCGTGGGTGGGATTGTTTACCTGGGTGCAGGTCAGTGAAGCTGTGCAGGGCCAGACACTGAGTGTTGAGACACACCTTGAGCTGGAGAGAGGCTGTCTGGATCAGTGTGTCAGTAAGCAGCCAGCAGTCCTCCTGTCCTGCAACAGTACTAGGACACACACACACACACACACACACACACACACATTAGCAGAGATCAGCAGAGACCAACAGAATACCACCATATCAGAGTAATAAAAATATATGCAGGGTAAAAACACCTCCTTCAACAGAAGTCAACATCTCTAGCTCCTCCCCTCTCATTGCGCTTCCCACCTCCTCACCTCTGACCTCCTTTGAACAGAGGATATTGACAGAGTCCACAGTGAGTAGCTGCCGACTCGTAGAACCGGGGCCAGCCAGACTGGACCAGCGTCTCCATCTCCGCACCGTCTCCCTGGTCCTTGTCGCCTGACTGAATCAAGACTACCTGGGGACTGTTGAGCTCCTGGATGATGGCCAGCGTTTCCTGGAGCTCTGTCTCGCTCTCGGGGATCTGCAGGCCCTGCCGCAGCAGCTGCAGGGTGGACAGGCGCTGGAGGTTCCTCTGGGCGGGACTCAGGGCCTGGTATGGATCCAACAGAGCCCCAGGCTGAGGAAGAAGAGAAGAAACGGGGTGCAGGAGAGAAGATAATGAGAGTGAGTCACCCAGACGACATGAAAGGAGAGATGAGATGAGATGGGATTAGAGATGACAGGAGAGAGATGAGATAAGCTTCACTGAGCCCAACTAGAAACTGGGAGAAAGAGTAAAGGTATAGGCTGGTGAACAAAGAGTAAACGGTACTAAAGGATGAGACTATAAAAGGTATTAAGATTAAAAATGTGTCTTTATTAGGATCTTTGAGTATAATACTATTACTAACTATTACTAAGGGCATTGCAGAGTAGCTGTCCTGACGGCGTCTTAAGTCTACATTCAGGACAGCCCAGCGATCCAAGGTTGCTCTCAGGCTCATAAGAGGTCAAGAGGTCAGAGATATAACCTATCCTATATAACATATCCTGTGCTTTAAGCGCGATCATCAAAGTCTTAAGGAAGACGGCGTTAACCTTGGTTGCCTTGGCGTTCTTCCGGGACAGCTCCCAGCCACAGTGAGGGCACTCTGCAGGCTTGTGTCTGTTCTTATACACGTAGTCGCAGGACGGGTTGTTACACCGGCCCTTGCCTCGCGCTGTAGACAGGCCTAAGTCCTGAGAGACAGAAGAAGAAGAACGGGAAACAAGGGTCACCCAAAGACAGACACTACATCTGAAAGGAACGTTGAACTAATAATGATTCTGCCTGAGTGTCGTGAAATATTTTTGGTATACTGACAAAGCTGGAGATTGTTTTCTGTTTGAACGGCACGACTGACAGGATACTCAATCCCTTATCAATCAGTGAAGCAAAATACTGGCTTCCATCTGTTGGGGCACGGGAGTCCTATGGAACAACATGCAGAGAGAAACCAAATAAATCTGTCTCATTATTACCTTCGATTTGTGTTTGTATATGTGTGTGTGTGTGTGTGTGTGTGTTAACCTGCTTGGCTGCGGTTGTTGAGACCGTCTGGCCGAGTTGTTTCAAAGTGCTGGGTTTGAGACCTGAGAAATTCTCACTTGGCACTGTGGTTAGAAAACACCAACCACATCAGTTGAGAACGGAAACCTCAGAAAGCACAAACATTTCACTTCCCCTCAAATAATCAAGGTGTTCAAGGTTACTTCAATATGACTTCTGCCGTATTCTTTCAATAATAAGCAGTCAATGAGCATGTAATGAAATGTGAACTATAGAATAAATGGAATTCAAACCCCTAAATATACACATTATATAAAGTACAATCAAAAGAAATCAAATGATCCAGTACCCCTGGCTGCTTTGTTGTTGTTGACACTCTGACATTTCCCTTTGTCGGGTGGGACAGTTATGAACTGGAGCAAAGTGCGGCCTAGGAACAGACATACAAACTAAGGTATGAATCCATATGAAAACATCTTATTTTATCAGTGCATCAGACGATAGCAGGTTGTTCATGTGCTGTGTATCGGGTGTCACCTGTGCTGCAGTAGGCTGGGAGGATGGGTCTTACGGGTCTCTTCTGCACAGCGGCATTGTTTCTGTCTTGACCTTGGATTGTGGCGCCTTTAGCACGGCCTTCCGGTGGACTACTCATTGACACAGAGGAAAAATGTATCAAGTAAGTATAGCATTATTAAAACCTGCAATAAAAACTCCACTGCTCTAAACCATACAGTAAAGATACTATACAATACTATACTTAGTACAATAGTATAATACAATACTTGCACACATATTTCAGGTTTACAATAGGTTTTGCTGCAGCACTTTAATATATCTCACCATTTCAAATAAACAGAAATACTGATAATGAGGCCCACTGAAAAAGAAAATAATGTCAGGTGTCAACTAATAACACAGAGGAAACACAAGTTATCTATATATACACACATACACACACACACTGAAAGCCAGGAACAAAATTTTACAGTCGCTCACTTTGTTTGTGCCTGTGTCTTGGTGCTGCTGCCCCCTAGTGGCATCCCTGCTGGAACTGCACGCCGTTTTCTGGAGCGCTGTTGAACTCGCCCTTTTCTGCTTCCAGTGGCGTTTGTGTTGCAGACAGTGACATTCCTCTCCTCAGCAGGAGACGAAGTGGGTTGACATCTGTCATTACAGCTGGTTTCGGATTTCTGTGCAGTTTGCTTGGATGCTGCTTCCTCCGCTTGGGTCGTCTTTGCCTATTACGTAAATGGAGCCATTACAAGACTTAAACCAGAACAAAAGCCATAGCCAAAATAACCTGTACCACTGAAGGCTAAATCCCTTGAATCTCCATGTATATTCATATTGAATTCAACAGGCCTAATTGTTTAGTTGCAGATATTGCTTGTGACTTACAACAGGCACCCATTTTCCACCCAGGTGGCTCCCACATTCGGGGCATGTTGGTGGTTTGTGGCGGGTGACATACACAAACGAACAGCCAGGAGCCAGGCATCTTCCCCGGCCTCTCCTGGTGTATGTCTTTACAGCCTACAAAAAAGGAAAAACTTGAATCCCATGTCTCTGAATGGCCATCAACATGACCCACACCCAAACGATTTATCAAATTGACTAAACTGGATGTTGTGTTTGGTATTTCTATTCGACATCTGCCTATGTCTAAGTCTACATTTCTAGAGTGGAAGAACAATGTGAGCGTTTACCATTTTATATGAAGGTTTGGCACTCTGTTGTATGGCCCCTACAGACACCATCATCATTGGACCTGCCAAAGCCTTGGTCTCCAGCAGGTTCTGAAGAGAGGGAGAAATCACATCACAACATAGGTCAAAATACTGATTATGAGCTAACCAGTAATTTCATGCTCTAAAAACCCTGAATGAATGGAGCAGATTGCTACTTGGCAGATGGAAGTTTAAGTCTCACCTGGGTGCGTATGATGGTGACCACCTGTGTAGTTTGCCCCGGCATCTGCTGCATCATCGCCCCACCCATATCCCCCTTCTCAGATGCCATGCTAACGACGCCAAAACCACTACCAGTGACTCTCGACTCATTTCCTCCCAGCATCATTCCATCTGCCGCGAGGGCAGTGGGACTCTGTGAGAGGTGGGTGTCTGCGGGTACCACCGCGGAGGCAGAGGCTCTGGATGAGGAGGGCAGGATTCCACGGAGGGCTGTGGGGTGAGACACCACAGCCGTTTCCTCAGCCAGGCCCTCGGTGGCGACGCACTGCTCGGCAAGCTCCACCTCACTGCCCAGCCCCAGAGGTGGGAACTGGGGCTCTTGGGGGAGGGAGAGGGAGGGCTGGCCTCCTTCCTCTGGGGAATCCACAGACTCCACACACACCTCTGGCTGGGAGCCTCCTGCCTGGCGATTTGAGGAGGAGCCTTTAGGCAGAAAGACGTACTTAGCCCTGGGAAGGATCTTGCGGAAGCCTGGCAGGTCGTGGGAGGGGCAGAGTGAGGACTGAGGGAGGTACACAGATGGGAGGATTATTAATGCTATAACCATGAGCTACCACTACGTTATGACTCTGAAATGATACTAGACACCAGTGAACTAGGCTGGTGCAGAGATAAAGTTAAACAGATACGCTGGCTTGCTCATATAAAGACATTTTGAGAATGTAACTTACTGTGTCTATACCCTCCTTCTCCAGCTTAGCCTTCTCCAGATAGTAGCCTTTCTCAACTACATTGAGCCTTTTCCAGCTCTCACTGATGCGCTTGTTGATCTCTGACTGTGGCAGGTTAGGGCTTTCCTGCTGCATGATCTGGTGAACATCAAAGTAGTATAGCAGGTAGGCAGACCTAAAGGCAGAGAGATTATGTGTCTGTGATCAGTATTAGAGAGTGATAAGAGAGATGGAGAAGAGCTTTTGAGTTGTAGAGGGCCATACCTTGTTCGTCACAAGGCCATACTGTCATATGTAGTTTGATATATTACCTGGGCTTCTTGGGTTTCTCCATGTCTTCCTGAGCTTTGCGCTTCCTCTTCTTGGGGGGAGTCACTTCCACTAAGGTGCAGCAGCTCTCCACCTCCTCCACCACTTTCACATCGTCATAGACCTCCACTGTCTCAATGGTTTCCATGGCCTCCATGTCTGTAGACATGGGGAGAGTTTGAACAATAGTGAAGGATTTGTTTTATATTCATGTTTGGTTAGTGCGTGTGTGTATTGCTCATGGCATTTCTTATTTGATGAGTGGCAATGGGAGATGCTTGGAATAATAAAGACCACTGAAATAAGGCCAGCGCAACCAAGAGCTGCTGACCTATCAACTCTCTGCAGAGAGGATGCAGCACAAACACAAGGACTTTTCAGTAGAAAAACTAAATATCGTGAAAACATACAAGCAATGAACGGGAGTCACTGAAAGACCAATGAAGCAGTAACCTGTCAAAACTATTGGTCCTTCCCTGCTTTAAAAATTAGGATTATTGGCGTGTGTTTATACTGACTGCACACGGTAAATTGTCCAATGAGGTGCCTTCTTATTGAAGCCTTACCGCTGATGTCCCGAGACTGCTCTGAACAACCTTCAAAAGATGGCGAAAATACCGTGCATTGTACCGACGGTCAAGAATACGGGTATTTTTCTTCGCTCCGCATCAAATCAGGATTTTTTTATTCGTAAATGTCCAGTAAAGTACTTCGGTTTGTCCTCGCCTTGTAGAAAACATGGCGCTTTGTTGCTATGGTCTTCAACCAATCAAATCTCGGAATAAACAAGCATAAGCCAATCACGGAAGACGTTTTTGACACGTGCAAGCAATGCGTGGCCGCATATACCTCTGGAGGACATACTTTAGCAACAGATCTACACTCAGTTTATCTTGTTAGATTACTGCCAAACTACTGACATGATTGGTATTATGGGCGACTTGGGAACAGTGTCTATGATACACAAAGTACAGCCCACACAATGCACCACATTTTGGCGTGCACTACGCTCAAATGATTGGGCGAGTTCGTATACCAAGTCTTGTAAATGTTTTCGTTCCCACACACTCAAAATGTTATTAGCCCTCAATGCTGTCTTGCAGACAAGAGGCTGCGCCCAAACGTGTCTTCTTTTTCTTTTTACAGTGGTTGACACACAGAAATGTTGAATTGCTGAATCCTTTTTCTTTTGTGACTGTACCACCACCCACTGCTCCACTGTGTGGATCAGACTATATTGTTTGCACTATCCCACTGTCTCTTAAAACTCCCCACTAGTATGTGCTGCATTATTCATACTCCCTTTAGATAGATAGATAGATAAATAGATAGATACTTTATTGATCCCCAGGAGGAAATTCTGGGGTTACAGCAGCATAACAGTATCAACAAGAAACAGAATGTACAAAATACAAAGGCCTAAATGCTAAATACTGGTAATGGTAATAGTGAATGAATGTGAAAGGGAATGAAGTGCCTAAAGTGTCTAAAGTGCAGGGTAATGAATAAAGTGCAGGGCAATCGCAATGAATGAATGTGAATAAAGGCGTTAAAAAGTGTTATGGCGGCTGGCAGGAAAGACTTCTTGTAGCACTCTCTGACACACTGTTTCACTGTTTCTGTTTGTTCAGCCTGTTGGTATTCTTGGCCCTGGTGTTAGCGCCCCAACACAGCACGACAAAGAAGATGACACTGGCCACAACCCACTGGCAGAACATATGCAGCAGAGAACTGCATATGTTGAAGGACCTGAGCCTCCTCAGGAAGTAGTCAGCTCTGGCCCTTCTTGTACAGGGCCTCGGTGTTGCCGGCCCATTCCAGCTTGTTTACTTTACTGTCAACTCTTTTTCTTATCTCTGCTTTCATAACCTCCCTCTGTCACTCATACAATTTGCACTGGTTGGCCTTAAATAAATTAAGTTTAGCAAAAAAAAAACATGTATCTTAAGATGAATGTCTTTCAGACATGTTGCTCATTGCAGCTGACTCCAACAATATTTAATATTTATATATTTCATTTTCTTGTTTTCATGGCTAGCTAGCCACGGCGCCGCCTGTCTTCTGTAAGACAATGTTGAGGGTTGAATAACCCTTGAGTCTACCCTACGACTAACTACTAGGCCAAAGTAATCAATCGAAGCAGCAGTCCATCCACGGCTTACGAGTCAAGCACGGATCATTCCATTGAGCAAAAATGGCGAATGACAAGGTGAGTAAGTTACTGTGTTCCTGCTGTGAACTCATTGATTTCACGTGTCTCGTAAGATGACAGTACTTTCTAGAGCAGGAGGAATAAAGTCTTGTTCTCTCTGCAGCAGCTGGCTTGACGTTAACATTACACAGGGAAGGTTGGCTGCTGTATAACTTCCATCGGTACTTGTGCTCGCTAAGCTGTTATCAAGTTACGTTAGCTAGTAAGGATAGTTAGCAAACTCTCTTAAGCTAACTTAATGTATCTAGCTCTACAGTTAGTTACTATTGGCATCTGATTTTAGGCTATCGCGTACAGGAGCACATTATCCACAACAACACGTTAATTTAGTTATTGTGCTACGGTTACCTAATCAGAGGCCGTGGTTACACCTGTCGTTTCATGCGATCTCGGTCATCGGAATCTGCTAATCGGAACACACAAGTGGTGCGTCTACACTTGACAGTTAAATGCGAGCTCTTTGGCCAGATATGTGTTCGGATTTCCGGTTCCCGCGCAGTATTTAAATAACCATAACAACAATCCCTGAAACTGGTGCTGGGTGTGCGGGAGATTATGCTCCTTTACTTTATGTTAAGAATTGTGTGTAGTCGCGGTAGGGCCCCTACAAGGCGTTTGCTATTGAGGAGACAACAGCAGCACGAAACTGAAACTGTCCAGTCGAGTAAATATTTTGTTTCGGTATTCGTCCAGGCCCTGCTATCGTTCTCGTCATCCATGGCTTTTCCTCCCGGTAAATAACACAATTCGCGGCAGAACTGGAGGGAAATGGGCGTGATTTGATGACGTGTCCCCGCTGTATGCGTTTTGAGGTGCCTGATTGCGTCTAGACTATTCAGAGTTCCGAACTCAAAGCGAGCTCGTCCACCTCGCGAGGTGGCCTGGCTGATACGAACACAATGCGAGCACAAAGCGACCTCTGTGCGTCTACACCTGTCACTTAATGCAGCCTGGCGTGATCGGATGACCGAGATCGCATTGAAAAGACAGGTGTAACCACGGCCACAGTGTGATCCTTCGCTCATATTTTAGGATCCTCTGAAACAGTTGAAAGATCTGAACCAGCTCAAGAATCAACTGGAGGAGATCCAGAGGCGAGTGGAGAACGAAGTTGCCGTAGGAATTCCTCAGGTAAGATGCTTGTGTTTCCTTCATCACTGAGAAGATCCATAACCAAAGCAGGTCAGTACAAGTTTAAGCAGGATGGCTAACTTACTGTACACATGGGTTTATATTGTCTACCAAGCCAATGTACCGACATACAATTGATTAGTTAGCCATTCGTGAACCTGATTGTACTAAATGAACCCTGCTCCTGTACAAGAACACTGCTAACAGTTTTCCTGTTAATGTTTCTGTTTTAGGGAGGCTCTGTGTTGGGATCTCCATTTCTGAAGGGGTTTCTGGCAGGCTATGTGGTGGCCAAGCTCCGCTCCTCTGCCTTCCTGGGAGTGCTGCTGGGAACAATCACTGGCATATACGCGGCACAGAACTATCAAGTGCCCAACATTGAAAGGATCGTGAAAGACTATTTGAACAACATGAAAAAGGGACCAAAGTAATTTGGGACTGACTACTAGCCCGCATCTTCTCTTGTCTGTGGTATAGGAGCATAACAGCAAGAAACGCCGTTGTTGTTAGTCAGTGGCTCATGAGAAGCCTTGACACTCTCCTGTGTAGACTGGACTGGGGATAACTGGAATTTCACTGGGGACTTAAAGTAAAAGAAAAGTTTAGGGTGACAGTCAGAGACCCTCCTATTTCCTTCCACTTATAATTGTTAGATATGGACACAAGGCTTTGTGCCGACTAGGCTTTTAAGGTTTTGTCCCGCTTGTCTTAGTGTTGTTGCCTGGAGCAGCGATCTAAGCCTGTTTCATTTTTGAATCAAGGATGTGTAAAACAGCCATTAATCCCTGCAGATGCGTTTTACACCCATTTCATTCAGCTCAGAATACATCCTCATCTAAAGAATTGTATATCAAAGTATTTTATATTTATATTGAATGGTTGGGGTTTTCAAAATAGCGTCATTGTGATTATTTATGACTCGGTGTGAGTTTGCACTATTACTATTATTCACTGATTTTGTTTAAGTGTTATTGAAGTGTTTAATTTGCAGTATTGAGAATGATTGTGATCCAGAATGTGGGGCCTAGTTCACCAGCGCAGCGCAGGAGACAGTGGGTGACGAGGCTTCAGTGGGGTGTCCTGCTAGGGCTGATGGTCCTCATCTATGGCTCCCATGCACCACTCATTGCCCTCACCAAGGTAGATGGTCAAGTCCCTTTCAGCCCCTCTTCTTGTGTTGTCATGATCGAGTCAGCCAAACTCCTGATCTCCCTGGCGACCTTCCTCCTGACTGGGGACACGTTTGCCTTACGTAGTCGTCTATCCCTGGTCCTGGTGGCCCCCTACGCAGTCCCTGCCGTCCTCTATGCCCTCAACAACAACCTGGTAGTTATCATGCAGGCCTACATGGACCCAAGCTCATACCAAGTCCTCAGCAACCTGAAAATTGCCTCCACTGCCCTGCTCTACTCCTTCTGTCTGGGCAAGAGGCTGCGACCCGCTCAGTGGTTAGCCCTGGGGCTCCTCCTGGGGGCCGGGGTGTGCCACAGCTACAGCAGCCTGGATCTAGGGGACCTCGAGAGGGCTGAAGCTGAGGCGAGTCCCAGGCCTCATATCACAGCGTGGGGCCTTTTCCTGGTGCTGGTGTACTGCTTTATTTCAGGGCTGGCAGCCGTTTACACAGAGAGGGTGCTGAAGAGCCAGCGGCTGCCCCTCAGCTTGCAGAATATTTACCTGTATGTGTTTGGAGTGGCCATCAATGGGGTCTCCTCTCTCTCCAGCATAGCAGGTGAAAAGGGTTTGCTGGAGGGATACTCTGGGGTCGTATGGGCCATTGTAGCAGGGCAGACAGCTAATGGACTCCTGATGTCTGTGGTGCTGAAGCATGGCAGTGGGATCACCAGACTGTTCGTCATCTCCTGCTCCATGTTGGTCAACGCTCTGTTGTCCTGGGCCGTCTTAGGGCTGCAGCTCACCCCTCTCTTCCTGCTGCCTGTTTCTATGATCGGTCTGGCAGCTTACTTGTATTACAGGTAGCAGAGTCTCCACCAGTACGACGACGGGGCCCATTTAACCCAAAGGACCTTGCATTTCAGTTCATCTAAACTGCTGTTTCCTAGTTTTTTGATATTAAGTTTGAAATGGGGTTTGTGCGTTTTCCGCCCGCTATCTGAAATGTTTTTCTATTGTTGTTTTTTATTTCAAATGGTCCAAGATGGTTTCCAGTTCATCATCCATGATCAGGTAGCAGAAACTGCACTTGGACCTCCAGAATCCAATACACACATTTCTTTGTTTTGTGTACTGTCCAGTCATCAGTTGCCTTGATTTCACCAACTTGCATCATTCATCTCCTATTTCTCTTAAGCTGTTACAGGTTTTTTTCTGCCAAGGTGAATGTCAAAATAAAATACAGGTGTCATTCATTGAGTGTTATTCAATGTATTAATAACTAACCAATAAAAGAGTTTTATTTGTCATGATTTACAGGAAGCACATCTGCTTATTAAAAATACTTCTTCATTGTTGGGATAACAGTTCGGCCTTGGGATCACCCCGCACGGCGAGAGCATCCTTTAGCTCCCCCAGCGCTGTAGAGAAAATGGAAAATAATCACTACATTGTAGATGAACTAAATTATGAGGACAAATGGCAGTGGAAGTACAGTCATGCCTAGAAATTCATACTACATGTCACTTCAGAGGAGAAGAGCTGCTAACCTGATAGAGGTCAGAGATAACTGAGCTCACCTGTGCGGAGTTGCTTGTTGTCAGCCTGTAATTGCTGGTTCTGAGCAGACAGGTAGACGGCATCCTGCACGGCCTCCAGCAGCAGAGTTCTGTATCTGCCCTCCGAAGTCTTCCTATGCTCCTCACCTACCTGGCGAAACACTCTGAACACCTAGACGGGGAGCAACGGGGGACAGAACAACCGACCAACAATCGCCATAACACATTTTTAAAAATCTGTTTTAATGAACAAACTCGTGGTATAACCAAACCGTCTTTCTTTTGCTTTTTTTCCTTCACATTCACTTAATGGAACCTTGTTTTTGCATCAGAAGCCTCTATTGGACATTCTCTTTTCTTCTTGATGGTGCAGATTCCATTTCTCTTCCTGATATACAGTTTTGTTTTGTTTTATTTTGGTGACATCTTTGGTGCTAAGTGGTCATTGCTGTGATGCTTTTGCACTGGACTTCCCAGAGATCAATTTGCAATCAACCAGTGTCGCCAGTGATGTCTTTTTCCTCAGATTTTCGGATTAAGTTTCTGTAGGTGGCGCTCTTTCCTTATGCCTTACGCTGCTCGTGCCAACAACCCAGTTCTTCTATTTATTCCAAACAAACCGCTGTTGCTGCTGTTGGACACGTAAAACGTATCACTTCCTGTGCACCAGAGGATTTGACCCGACACTGTGTTTTTAGAACAGCAAATGTAAAAGCTTTCATAAACTGGCAATAGGTTGAATCACTATGTGTTATATATCAATCGGCAAAAGAGAGTAGCAAAAGGAATATTTATGCACAATGATGAAGAATACTTCAGTCACAAATACAGTACAAAATCAGTTTTCTCATATGAACTCCCACCTGAAGGCTCTCCCTCCTCAGGCAGTGCAGCTCCAGCTGGTGTCTACGGTATTGATCCTCCGAGTCGCTCTCGGCCTGCTGGGCCTCAGCGCGCAGGGCCTCCATCTGCATCACCAGGACGTGTCTCTCTCTGGCCAGCACCAGCAGCTCTCTCTGAGGGCCCTCCGCCTAACAGAAAAGAGGATAAAAACGTGGAAAATAACTTGAATGAAGTTGCAAATGCAATAGTTCCACCGCCCAAAATAATACCGGCTTGCATACAGACTCAGCATCCTCGCCCAAGCAGAGTATCAGAAGAATGTTCAACTGTAGTGCATCTCGTTATCCTACCGGTACCTGTTCCTGCTCAAGTTCTCTCTCCATCTTCTCCACCTCCTCCTCTATTAATCTCTCATGATCCTCCTTAAGTCGTCTCCTCCGCTCCTGTGCTCTGCTGTATTCCAACTGAGACTGATCATTAAATAGAGGGCTTAGTGTGGGCTGCTCATCTGTATGCACACAAATGTTACTTGTAAGTTTAATAGGGCATTAACAAAGCATAACAAACGCGTTCCTCGCTTCGGATGCACATCTACTTAAAAATGACAGGGCTCAGATGAAATGCGTTACTTGTGAGAGGTCAGATGTCTCCGTGGCAACCCCATGCTTCACCATCTCCTGTCTGAGAGCCGCCCTAAGCTGCTGGATTCCCGCTACTCTCTCCTGGACTTTCTCCACATCCCCTTTGCCCTCTGCGCGTAGGAAGAACACACAATACAGGGGTAATGGTAGTCTCTATATCCACAAATTGACATATTAAATTATCACAGCACTTTACCTCCGATATGTTCTTCCATTTCCTGTCTCAACTGGTCCTGTAAATATTGCATCCTGTCTGTGCTCTCTGTATGGTCAACGCTGCAATGGCCTGAAGGGTGCAGATTGCTTTTTGGAGACTGACATCCCTGCCGAATCGATGCAATACACGACACTCATTATGTCATTACGTACAAAGGGAACATAGTTTGTTGTCATTTTGGCAAATTTGTGTGTGGAACTAAACAATTTAGGTAGAAACCTTTATTTTGCCTTTTATCTTCTCTGACTGTTCCCTCCTCTTCTCCCATGACTGATCTTTCACAATCTGGTGGAGAGATTACAGAATGCAGATCAGCTGTAAAATCAAGGGCTTTCGATGAAAGGAGGCGATAAACCAAAGTGCCATCTAATAAATGACCTGCAGATTTTTAGTCAGCTCTGCTAGTTTATAGGCGCTCTGCGATCCATGTTCCCCCTGTGACATCGTGGTTCTTAGATCCGTGATGGTTTCTCGGATCTGTTGCTCTGTTGCCCTTGGACACCACCGACCAACAGTTACCTTAGTTACCAAACCTCTGACCCTCTGGGTCAAAGCTAAGGCAGAGGGGGTCTCGTCATCCAGAAGACCTAATGGGTTGGAGGGAGAGGCGAGGTTAATTCCAATCCAAAATCTCAAGGGACTATGGGTAAATGGGAGGAGTGGGTGTGGGGGGATTTGGCTCAGAGGATCACTGACCACTGACCTTGTGGTTGGATACAGTAGAGGAGGACTGCCCTACTGTTTCCAGTTAAGGCATCCATTAAAAGGAGGGGGAGGAGCTGGTCCCTAGTTGTGCCTCCATCTTGGATTTGGTCGAGAGCCTTTACCAGTGGGCTGACTCTGGGAAGCGAAAGGCAGTAACCTTCAAATCCAACGCATACTATTAACACTTGATGGATTCAAAATAGCTGCTACCAGTCATTTCATGTCCTAAAGGGGCATTAAGTAATGTGACTTTCATTCGACCTCTACCGCGACCAAGGAATTGCAACGCTGACAGGTCTCTGGCACAGTTTACAGTCACATTTTCACAGCCGAGACGAGTAAGAAGAGATCCAACAGAAACGCCTCGTGAAGAGGTCACTCATCACGAGGCAAAATACTGTAATAATGAAGTAATCATTGAACAACAACCTTATCAGACACCCGCGGATATATTATGGTCATTCTGCGCTATGGGAAAGTAAAAATCGTACTCATTGCCCCTTTAAGGCTCAGGAGGACATGGGATAATGTTTCTAGTTACTTAATCCCGTGTAATCGATAGCTATGTGACTGACCCTCTGAGGTCAGTCTTGCTGGCCCCTCCTGCCAGGCTGAACAGCTGCAGTCTGCTGCGACAGAACGCAGACTGCACATTCTCTGGATGGAGTCTCTGCTCAACAGCCACTGAGAACAGGGAACTACATCTGAGGAACACACACACACACACACACACACACATTACGAACGCATAGACACAGACACAAATTTCAATCCAATCCAATCACACATCCTGTACACATCCACACACACACTGCAATTTATCCATTCAAAGTAATTGAGTCATTGGGTCACATGGCCAGAGATTGCTTGACCTGTGACCTACCTGCTAGAGAGGGTGCCTGGGCTGGCTCTCAGTGTCTCCCTGCCTGTCACATACAGAGCGTAGGCCTCTTCCGCTGAGCACACACACACCTCGCATAGCCCTCCTACAAGACTGACACCAGAAGAAAAGCGCTCACGGTTTTAGATTCCGTTTCATATATGGACTTCTTTATGAAGCTGAGGTGTTGCTGTGCACATTTTCATTGTGAGTTTGTTGTTTGTCGTTACTGCAATGTGTCCATCTCGGACGAAACATCATCTTTACTCACCATCCGAGGACCGGGTGAGACACGGGATTTAGGACCCGTCTTTCGGGGTTCAGGAGGTCCAGAGCATTGCCATCTGGGTAAAACTGACGACACAGCAAGTTATTTAGTGCAATATTGTGTCTAATATTGGATCAGGGCTTGTGCGTGTAGAGGGGACATACCTGAACGAAAGACACGGAGGAGAACACTTCTTCTTTCCCTTCCGATGATATACGACTAAACAAATCTGTCAAAACCTAAGACAGAGTTGGCATTTGTTATCACTGAACAGTCTATGAAAGCTGCTTCTTTATGGGTGTGGTTTTGTTTTGGACTTCACCTGTTTGACGATGGCGTGGTCAATCAGAGCGCCTGTCTCCTCTGTCCTGGGGGCTCCACCAATCAGCAGCGCTCCATTGTAACCACAGGATATGGACTCAGCGAGAGGCTGGAGGAGCTCAGGGTGAAATTTCTGCAGATTTAGGACATTTCCATCATAGTGGTGCTGAAAAACTGGAGTAGCTCATATAGTAGACCAGTTAGATTGCTATAGATTATTGATGGTCGGAGATTCTTACATACCTGCATGTTGTCTACAGTTGCCACTTGATCAAATGAGAAAGATGTTGTTTCCTAATTGGAAAGACATGGCTCATTAGAGAACAAATGACTGCTGCTGACAAATGCTGATCTGAGGCAATGCACTCTGGATAAATGCAGATGATATTTTACCTCATCCTTTCTCGATGTGTAGTCCACACTGTGTCCGTCTTCACTAACGACTACACAAACCTTACCCTCTGGGTCTGAGAACAAGACAAACAAACACAGTGATGGTTGGAGGTACAAATACCCAGGCACAGCGATAAAAATGAAGAGATGTTTAAATTTTTACCTGGGATTTGTGTGAGTAAAACTCCCACTTTTACTCCTTCAGATATGATCTAGTGTAGACAGGGAAAACCAGTCAGAGAGATGATCAGAGACTCGTATCAAAAAAAGCCACAGAAAATAAGGTAAATAAGTCCTTTAAATTCTAATTTCTCTCAGTACACACTACTGTGTACAACAGTAGGTACTTACAGGTACGTCCATGTTCACAGAGGAGGAGATCTGTGGCCATCCCATGCTTATGTTATGTTACGGTTGCTGCTCGGTCATCTAGATTTGATTACGCTGGTCTGAATTATTAATGTGCCAGACTCCACTTTCACTGGTCTGTGATGGGGGTACGGTTACCAAGACGGACAGGAAGTTCAAAAACTGAGGTTGTCCAAGAAGAGGAATCCCTTGTAAAAATGAAAGGGAATCTATTCCTTTTGTAACATTGCACAGTGAGAGATTGGATTAATAAAACATGACAAGAAAGCATGAATTAAGCAGATTTATTTTATGTTAACGCGATGCGCCAGGGTGAATACTTATGTTCAGATCATGTCGATATATGAAGATATTGTAATATTAAACCAAGGAGAGACAGAATGCATTTGTGTCATTAGAAACTCATTCATCAATAATGTTTCACACTATTATAAACACAGATGTTTTCTCAGGCAAACATCGAGGAACATAAATCAGACATGACAATAAAGCTCCACAACATTATCACTGTGATCCAACATTCCCAGTGATGTAGGGAGGGGAGAGCCAACCTTGGTGATCCCTGAGTGGGATACACTGAGCACCCTGAGGCCCTTCACCACCTGGAGGCGAACGCGGAGAAATTGTTCCCACTGACATCAAGTTCGGTGAGAGACAGAGGAGCGCGCACGGTGCCTGGGGGGAGGTGACAAGCTAAACTCTTAAGCTCACTTTCCCAAAAGCATCTCCGTACTGTGATCATCTCTGCACGTGTCATCGTCACCAGGCAGAGCTAGCGGGAGAAACACGACTGCCATCAAGGCTGTAAAACCCCGGGGAACTAAGTTCACCTGGCAGCCCTACGTCCCCCCGGCTGGAGAACATGAGGCGTTCACACCAGCTGCTCCTTAGGCTGGGCCAAGACTGTGAAAATACCGTTGGAGCAGTCAGTTGGGAGAGAAAGCAACAGTTTTATATTTGGGCTCTGCCTATTGGACACCCTTACTATTTTAGTTTAAGATATGAAGTCATTTTAAGTTTTGGATTGAGGGGATTTGGAGTGAGGAAAATTATACTTGTTATATTCTACCAGACATGACAGACTAAAAAGCACATCTATTAAAGTAACAGCTCTTAATGTATATCAACCAAGCCATGGGAGCTGCTACACGTTTGGTTTCTTGTGCATAGTCTGCTGCATGAAGGACATTACAGTGAAAAAATGTCAACCATGACAGTTGAACAATAAAAAGTGAAACCTCAAACCTGAAAGAGAAACCATCTAGGAGTGTCACCGTAACTAATCAGGTGTAAGTTTTATGTTTCAGTTTGATAGTTTTAACATTTTACTTATCTGAAGAAAACCAATCAATTGTACATCTATTTCAAGCCACATATATGAGTCACAATAAAGTTGTTGGGAAAACAGCATACTTTATTGATCCTTCTGAACAGACTCCTCTATGGGGAAATCACTTCCTTGTACATTCACACTCTTAAAGCAAGCTTCAAAGACATGGTTAAATAGGTTGAACACTCACAGGTTAGACTATCTAGGCGGCGGTTTAAAGAGCAGTTCAAATTTTATTAAGAAAGGAAAAAATATATATATATATTAAAATGTAACAGCCTTGATTTTATAGGAATATGTGTAAAATGAGAATTCTAATAAATCTCAAATTTGACAGATTAAACGATAAAATGATTGATGAATCACAGAAAGCGTTAGTGTATGGGGGTCGAATGAAGAAATCCTGCTCTTTGCTTTGACTTCCATTGAATCTGGAAAGATAGCTTGATGAAGAGAGACAGCAGCCACTTAAGTTCACTTCTTTGTCCCTTCTTTGTCTGGAAAAAGAAAGAAACACAAAGAAACCATTACGTCAACCAACAAATGCATGTGTAAAAACAACGAGCTCTGTTGATCTCTAAAGGCTGATCTGAGACACGCACCATCACCGCCGAAGGACTTCAGCTGCATCATCGCGGGTGCGGCCATGACGCGACTAGCAGCTGGGAAAGAAAAGGAACAGAAAATGAGGAAGAAAACTCAACTCAGCGACCGTTTTCGTTTTCGGGCTGCACGTCCAGATACAGACGCAGCGTTAATTCAGCGGGTTTGTGTTACCTCTGCCTCTCTGACACTGTGGTCTGCCACGCATGTAGGTGCCCTCAATGGGGGTGCCACTCTCGTCCACGCACCAGCAGTAGCCGGTGCTGTGCCAGCACTGCATGGGCTTGTAGCGGCCCTGCTCGTCACACTGCGGCTTGAAGAAACCAGGCCTCACGCCTTTAGGAGCCGCCTCCTTCTGGCACTTGGTCAGCTCAGAGGCTGAGGGATGGAGAGAGTAGAAGAGGACACCGTGTCATCGATAATAATTACTGGGAAGTGTAGCAAACGACTGACATGGCTTTTCAGTGGCGAGTCTAGATTAACTGTGTGTGTGAAATTGTCCCGAAGACGTTGGGACGTTCGAGATGCTGCGGATGACGCTCAGAAGTGACAGTGTGAGAACGTGACATGAATGTTATTCCTTACTGTTGGCTGCTGGAAATCTGTAATCTAGGAAATTAAGCTTATTCTACTGTTGCACTCATTGTTAAGATGCTCTGGAGAAGAACGTCAGCAATATGGCCCCAATGTAACGTGTAGGTAATGCTGGTTGCACTCACTTGGTGTGGGGGGTGCAGGCGGCTTCTCCTGGGCCATCTGGAAGATCAGCCAGTTACGCATCCAGGACTCAAGACTCTGAGGAATGCAAAATGTTTAGATACAGACACAAGAAAATGTATACCTGACAAGATGGCTTTGCTTTATACATTGGCGTGTGTGTGTGTGTGTGTGTGTGTGTGTGTGGGGGGCATCACCTTCCACTCACTGTCCTCCATCTGCTCCTTAAGGCTCTGCAGGTTGGCCATGAAGGTCTCGTTGAAGTGGGGCAGCTGGGAGTTCTGGTCAAACCATAGCCATAGTTTAGTGATGACACAGAACTTTTTTTGCAATGTGATAATACACAGGATACTGAGCACAACATACCTGCAAGATCTCCTTCACCTGCTTCTCCACACTCACAACAGCAGTGTCCTCCAGTTTCTGGTGGGACGGTAGAGAAAAGTCAAACGATTCATAGCGATAAACAACACTGGTAGTTTTCGTTCACGTTTTGATTCACTCTCATGACATGTTACTATTTCCTAGAATGATGCGAGGAGGAGGACGGTGTAGACCTACAGTCATGGGTATCTTGCCGTCATTATCTGAAGTCCAGTCCATCAGGAGAGGCACGCTGTTCATGGGCATGTGCATCTTCATCGGAGCCACTGCAGGGAATTCACAGACCAATATGGGGATTTAATACCAGAGTACAAGATGATAGCTTCTCTAAGCCAACATGTCAGTAAACCAAGCTAGATAATGCTGCACCTTCCCTTTTCATTTTCTTCCTCATACCGAACTTTCACTTCCTTCTCTACCCTTTAAGTCTTACAGCATCCTCTCCCTCCTGTCTGATGAAGATTATTGTTGGTGGACAATGCAATTCTGAAGATTTAAGCCTTCTCAAAGCTCTATAAATCCAGATAAACTATACTACCATTCCCGCTGGCACTGCCAAAAGACCATTTGATCAGTTTATTTTCACTTCATCCTATAAATTCTTCCTGCTTAAAACACATTTTCAGCTTCTCCTCCCCATACTCTTACCCTGGACATTGCGGGTCAGCTGTCTGCGCATGTTTTCGGAGTTCGTCTGCAGACTGTGGATCTGCTGCTTCTGGTCGAAGACCAGGTAGGCTGTGAAGACCTGGCTGGCCAGCAGCAGACATGCCAGTGTTGTCAGCCCTGCCACCTTGAATGCACGGGTGTTGGAACTACCAGAGCACCCAGAGAGGGACAGAGGGAAAGATGGATGTCACTTGAGATTAAAAAAAAAGTGCCCAAGACGATAAAAAAAAAGAGTGGGAGAGAGGGGAGAAAAAGTGTGGGGTCAAAGTAGGAAATAGTGTACTATTTACAGTGGTTTCTAAACTATTAAATTGCCTCGGGGCATCCCCTAAAATGCTCTTTGTGGTAGTTTCAGTTTGTGTTTTGATTTGCCTTAGGACAGTCCAGAAAACAAAGAAACCCCCTTAACTAAAACTACACTCATGGGGTCCAAAATAAAAAATGCATTTCCAAAGAAAAGGAAAACAATAGCATATATGAGCCATATATGCTATTGTTGTATATATATATATATATATATATATATATATATGTGTGTGTGTGTGTGTTTACAGGTCTGGTCCGGATCAAACATTATTTCATAAAAGGCTGATATGTAAATATAGTCCATGTTTTTCTCTGCTGCTCATTGTGAGCCAATAGTATGAGAGCATCACTAGTTACTAGGCAGACGCCTTCTGCTAGTGTAAACGGAAGTGAGTATTTATGAGTATCTAATACTCATAAGTACTAATTATTTGAGGACTAATTATTTGAAAACATATATAAAACGTATTATTGTATTACTATTGTAATCCCTTTTTATTTTTTTTATTTTTTTTTTTTATAAAATGTTCAGCCTCACACACACATTACTATGTTGCCTATATGTATTACCAACATGAATCATTTGTTGAAAAAAACACTTTGTTTGGTTGTAATTTAGCTACCTTGAGGTGTTAAACGTTTTTAGCATTAGCAGTTTTAAATTCAAATGAAAGTCACCATTTTAATTAAGCTAAATGTACTACGGGATGTACTTTATCAGCACTGCAAAGGGTAAATTAAGCAATTACTATTGAGCAACGGGCTACTGTTTGCCAGCGATTGTAAAAGTGGATGTACTAATTATCATAGGTTTTTCTCACCCTCTGGTTCTCGCAGGGGCAACAAGGGCCTCCTCACTGCCCGCCAGGCTCCCTGTGGCCAGAGGAGCATCCTCGTGTGACTGATCCATTTTTCTTGCAAGTTCTTCTGAACCGCTTCACTAAACCTAACTGGAGAGCGTCCGGAGCGAGCAGCTATAAAATAGTCTCCAAATCAGGAACAAGTGGATAGAGTGTAGCCTTGAGGGAAAGGTGCAGAGATTTGGAAAGCCCCAGACTTAAAGGTGCTGTGGGCTGGTACACTGAGACATGCAGAGTGCTGCTATTGGTCAGCTGGCGCCACCATCACTTGTTGACAGAGGCAGACTACAGAGAAATTATGAAATGGGTTGATTTATGATTTAGGCATATTAAAATGTGTTTAAACGGCTTGAAAATGTAGGCCACAATAATAATAATAATAATAATAATAATGATAACAATGATTGCAGTTGTCAGTTACTGTAACCCAGGTACAACATGCTGTAAAATAACTAACAATCACTTTTAACTAAGGGAAAACTTGTACTGCTGACTCCTTCAATGCTCAATTAAAGGAACATAGCAAAATTGAGAAATATTAGACTCAACAACACTAGTACAGTTTAGAGGCATGTTAAACTGTCAACTTTAATTTAACATGTAGTCCAGTATAAAAAGCATGATTTTAAACATTTCAGGAATACAAGATCTTTAGGCGTGGCTATTGTACGACTCTCCTAAAACAGCAGAAAAGGATTGTCTTTGCTCTACCATGCATGTTTGGTACTTTCCCCTATAAGGAAGTGAATAGAATACTAGTGAAAAACGTCCTTTAGTTGGAACATGGGTAAAACCCTACAAGGATCAATAAATAGCCTAATCTGCCAATAATCTATGTATTGGTTTATATGTTGCATATGGGTGAGAGATTTCAGTCCGTTTGAAAATAAATTAAAACGAAAACTGAAAGACAAAAGGAAAACTTTTATCTGGCCTCCAGCCAATTCCCAGGCCGAAAACAGCCACTGATTTGAGTTTCCAACCCTTTAGAAATCTCCTCTCTGTGCTTTTGGTCTAAAACAGTCTCCAAAAGGTACCTTCTGGCTATCCTGCATGTGCCTTTGAAGTAGGTGTGACCCTGAATACAAAAAACTAGCTGAAATCCCTTTGGCAGAGACTCTGGGTGAATGAGGAAAGAAAGAAAACAAGGCCGACTACTGAAAAATACAGTGGTGTTTTATTTGCAAATTAAAAAGCACCGACAATATTAGTTACACTGTAAAAATTATTGACAACAATTACAAATCTTTATCATACAGTCCAGAAGATTAGTACCATCGTTGCTGTTATGTGTTACCACTTAATACTTTATATGGAGAGATCCAGTACCTCTGTACAATAGTTGGCAGTGAGAGGATGTGAGAGGGAACGGTCTTCATTAACACACCTCCATACAATGAGATAATCCGAATGGCAGCAACACACTCCCCACCCCTCTCCTTAGTACAGCACTGACACTTCACTCTGTGAGAAGGGACTGATAGAGAGTGTAAACCCAAACACATTCAATAATTTAGGTCTACCAAGGGTCGTGTATTATGTACATTACAAAGTCAGGAAATAAAAGGACCAACATGTGCATTGTTATTACGTCAGAACATTGTACAAAACTATTGCAATAAGAGCAGCTTTTGTTACCTATGTTTGACATCTAGTTGCAGTGGTAATACCTTGACCAACAACCAAACGTCTGTATGGTCTACGAGTCATACTGTTGGTTCGCCTGGCATCTTTACAAGTTTGTCCCAGAGACTTACCACCCCCCTCCCCCTCCCAACTTAAAATCATCTGCTATATGAAATGAAACAGAGGACAAAATATACAGTCTTAACAAAAACCCAATGCTGAAAACTGATACCCTTGTTCTGTACACTCTATTTGAATCTCTTGGACCAGAGTGCTTACTTAACTTAGCTAGCTTATGGTAGTCTTCACAGATTGTAGTAGGATCCATTTTTCTGAGTGTGCTTTCCAATAACCTGTATGCTGAGGACCGGTGTTCACACGAGAGCCTTAAATATTGTGCTTTCAACATTTATCCTACGGTTCCCGCTTCAGACAATTCCATGGTCATGAAAGTGACTAAAGGGGAAGCTAAAACAGTTTTAACAAACCAGGCTACTGTACATCTGGCCTCGATGAGAAAACTGAAACTGAGCAAAGTTGTTTTTGTCGTGGGGTACATTCTACAATAATGCGTTACCATCAGCATCATAGAAAAGTTAAAACAAATCAAAATTGGAGTAAAAAAATCTATCTTTAAAAAAAAAAAGAAAAAAAAAGACAAACCCTCAAAACGTTCATGTAATAATATCTTCATGAAGATTCTGTCCTGGCACTTGTAAATGCGTTAACTAGATTCTACCAAGGCCTATCAAATAAGGCTACAACATGTAGCCTGAGTCAATACTCCAGATGTCCCTTTCTCCTCTCACAAAAATCCTTTACATACCAAAAGACATCTGCAACTAATGCCTTTCTGTCAATCAAGTTCTCACCAATCTCTGTACATTTTACATTGCTTGTTCCAATGTGCTCCATACAGGACAACTCATCCAACACAGCTCATAGTGGGAGACACGGTTGGTTGTGTTCAAGTGTACTCTTCTGCAAGGCTGGCACTGTGAAGACAGGTCAAGGTTCAGACTTCCTTCCTTCCTTCCTTCCTCCTTTCCTTCCTTCGATTTCAAAATTACGTTTTAAGTATGAAGACGAGAAGGCCTGATTAAGGAGAGCAGGGATGTGATTATTGAATACGTAACCTCCCTCCTGTGCGCCACTGTGCCTTCCTCTCTTCTTGAAAACATGGTAGAGGCCATCACTAGGGCTTCCATGTTTCTGGTTTGTACTGTGTAAGGACAGAGGCATCCCAAAGGACAAGTGGGGAGTGCACTTAAATGCTTGTTACCATTTATGCTCTCTTCTCTCATACCCACTCACTCTTGCCCCATCCATCTTGTGAAGATCACAATACGTTTTGAGTTCTGGGTGGGCGACCCATGCTCAAATCTTCATTTTGATAGATTGCAATGTCTTTCAAAACCAACTGGGATCTTCAGCGTCTTAGGGAGCTCCCATCATACTCGGCCAGATTGCTACCTGGTGTGGACCAACTCCTCTCGGAGCCAGCTGGATAGCGGCTGGCCCATCCTGTACAGCAGCTTGGACAGCTCGATGTTGTGATCCCTATAGTACTCCCTGAGGAACACCTGGGACTGGTGGAGAAAGGGAGGTAAGAGGAAATCACATTTAAAAACCTTGCAAAAATAAAGAAAATGCTACACCGTATGAGTGAAATAGTAACAGATGGCACAAAGTATATCTTAAAGTGATAGGCTTAGGAATCATCCTACCTCAGGGTCCATGTCAGGGTAGCGGCGCCCTTTACTCTTCCCCAAACACTTCGTCTTCCCTCCCTCCAGCAGCTGACACCAGAAGCCTTTCTTGGGGTCGAACCTGTACATAAGAATATGAAGAAAACGAAACTATTTTAGAGAGAAGCAGTAGCGTAGCCGAAACATCTTGACTGGGCCAAACTTTTGGGTGTTAAATTAATTAAGCCTACTACGACAAAACTGGAGAAAAAACAAAAACAGACTGACAGAGAGAGAGATTGTGTGATTCACGAGTGAATTTGAGTGGGTGCTGGGTCATTTTACTGATGAATGCTACTGAAGCAAAACTGTTAATCATTCGTCCCCTCCCACAGTGCACATCGGCCCACCCTGGCCCACCCCGGCCCACCCGTTCCAACAGCATGGAGAGAAGTATTAGAATTTACTGGAACCGAATAAAGTTTCTCTCCAGTTACCGCCCAAACACTTTTAATATTGTCTACCGTGCTTTGTGAGCAGATTATTGATTTACACAAGACATTAAGAACAGCAATTGATTCCCCTGACATGGGGAGAAACTAGACACTCACGCTAGGATCTTGTGGTAGTTGACGGCGTTGGCCAGGCCTAGAAACTTCTGGATTTTGTCCATGACTGAGGCCGGCTCAGTCTTCAACATCTGGCCGTCCAAGACTAGCAACTGGAAAGGCAGACAGACAGTCAAATATCACAATGGGACGGTCTTGTCTGTGCTCAAACTGAGAACGCACATACAGAAGCACATGCACATACATACATACAGCCACAGTACCTGGCTGGAGTGGTAGTGATTGAGCCAGCGCTCCAGGTGGATGGCATACCAGCCTGGCACCAGACAGCGATTCTGGAGGACCCGTAGTTTGACCGGAGCATCGTGGCCCGCTGTGATGACATCGTGGAAGGAGTATTTCAACGCCACCGGGTCATCATGGGCTCTTTGGTGCTGTGGGCAGACAGACAGAGAGGTGCAGCGTGAGAGATTGTTTGTCTTCCTGGTGTGCAATGTACAGCGGTAACCTTTGACTTTGCATCAAAGGTTTGTACACAAATATAAACACAGCAGTGAAGAACAGTGGGTAGCGTGAGGCCTTGATTACTATGATGATGAGTTAGTTATACGACTGAGCATTGCTTGTGACAGACCTGGTACCAAGAGTAAGCTCTGTCAGCTGGGTTGATTAGGATGGTGATGATCTTGGCTTTGGGCAGGAGAGCTGCGGCCCTCTGAGCAGCCACCTCAGAGTCAAAGTAATTGGCACTCTTCTCAAAGTAGTAGTCTGAACTGGTGTTGGAGGGCAGGGGGAAGTATTCCATATACCTGGCAGAGGACAAATACAAACGCATACAAATATTGTAAGCAGCTGCAGTTGTACAAAACAAAACAATTATCAGAAAAAAAGATGACTACGCCTCAAGCAATCGCAAAGATGTCAAGGCAGATATCTGGTGAGTCACTTTAACTAGGCGTAGCTTTCCAAATACAAGACATGCTATCCATGTAAGAGTCACCAAGAAATCTTACTCAAAGGAATGTCTGAAGGATTGCTGGCATACACAACACCATCTACTGCTTTTGTTGCTTAGAAAGGCAAAAGTGTCACAGATTTGTTCACACGGCTGTTGGCTGACCTCGCGTTACCTAGCCTAGCGAACTAGATTGGTAACTAAATCTAAGGCGTTAACATGACTACAGTGTTACTTCCCTAACCTTTGATTGCAATCGATATTTTTCTAAACACTAATCAGATAACTGTCTTATTTTAAAGAGTGTGAAAGGCAAACTACAATGGGTGTCATACAATCATATTTTAGACCTTTAGACTAAAGTTCACCAGCAGGTCTCGATAACAACAAGATGCTGCTCTTCTACTAGCTTGTTCCTCATCTTCCAACAGGTTGCTGTGGTATTTATAACATTTCTGCAACGGGCCAATTATGAAATAGGCACATTTTGAAATTTATACCTAATGAATGTGGTTGTACTGTCACCTCAGCACTGCTACAACACAAAGGTCTGAGACGTGTCATGTGATGTTTCTTACCAGTCAATGCCTCTATGGTAGTTATGCCCATTAAAGAACTGGATCTCCTCAAATGTCTCCTTGCTGGGGTAGTTACTGGTCAGGTCGGGGTGCATGCCAAGAAACAGGTAGAGTGCTGTCGTCCCTGGGAAAGCAGACAGAGATGGACGGCGGTGTAGACAAGAGGGAGAAAAGAGCAAGAGATATAAGAGAGAGTGGATATCTCGTTAGTTAATACTGGTCACCATACCACCGATGCAAAAGCATGCAACCGAGTAACAACACATTAACAAATCACAGTTAACTGTCTAGTTGCATCAAGCCAGATCTAACCCTCCTGTTGGGTTAACTGGTCCTCTGATGGCTCTCTCATTGGTCATCATGTTCCTGTTATTGTGATTCAGTATTCAAAACAAGGAATTTACACTGGGAACATGATGCATCTTATTCTTTCCACAATATTATAAACATCCTTCAAACCCAAAATGTAACTATCCAAATATCATAAATCCTTCTAACAGAGCGTGAGAGCCATCTGATTTCATTTCCAACCATGGCCTGTAGGGGGTGTTGAAGTACTGTGTCTCACCGGTCTTCTGGGGCCCGATGACAAGCAGCTTGGGGAAGCGGTCACATGTTTTCTCTTTGGACCAGATGTCCTTGTGCCTTTTGTCCTCACAAGGATCCTGTAAGCGCAAATAAGAGAAACAATTATTTGCAGGAAGAAAAACAGAATAAGCGTAACCAATCAGAAGTTTTAATCTGGGGTTGGAAATACTGCATGAATTCATAATGAAGTAATATAACGAGAGGACGATTTGGTCAAAATTACAACGGGGGAAGAGAGAGCACGTTAACTGTTGTTTTCATTATTCCTTACGTACAAAAGGGATGCATTCAATTAATGTGTTAATAAGGGCGATGACATTCTTCTTTCACTACCCTCAACCTGCCTCCATATATTTGATTACCACAGTCAAACACACACTGTACACATTTGTGCATAAGAATTGCTAAGGATTCAAGCTAGGGCTGGGCAATATATCAATGGATACTGATATGGCATTAAACAAAACGGCATACCTTTAATGATATTTTGTTTTGTTAAAAATAAGAATTGCACATTGCAGCATTATTATCAGGAGTTTGATTGAAAAATGGTATAGTCTATTCTCATCCATTTTCTGACATATTTTCCATCATGAAAATATTGCTAGAAAAATGTCTAGCAACGCCAAATCTGGCTATACTGCTAAAATGACTTTTTTTGAATATGAATATTTGAATATTTTGTATATATATCTTCCTCTCACCTGCCAGAGGGGATCTCTCTCAGATGGGAAGAGGCTGAAGTATTTCTGGGCCAGCTGGATAGGCGGCAGGGTCTGCAGCTTCAGGTTGGTCCATGTTTGGATGAACTTCACCAGGCTCTTAAAGGTGTACAGGCCCAGGCGATCATTTCCATAGTTAGACAAGTGGGTCATGAAGATGCTAATCTGTGGATGGGGAGGTAGAAGTGGGGAGGTAGAAGTAGGAAGGACAAAGGAGACAAAAAGGTAAAATGAATGGGGTTTTGACTTTCAATTTACCCCACTGTTTAAGTACGTTTATAGGTTGTGCTGCGTTTGACTCACAGGGTTTAGTAGAACTGTGAGGAATAGTTCTCCTCCATTGATCAGCTTGTCCAGTTCGTTAGGACTGACTGGGTAGTCTTTATAGAAGATAGTGTGTGTGAATAGACCACATGTCTGCCTGGGCAGCACCTGCAATAGAAACACATAAAAATCACCAAACCAAAACGCAAAAGCGGCGCACACACACAAACAAACGCACGCACACACCGAGCTCCGAGTGCAGAACTGTCAACACTCCAGGCGACTGCCCCACTCATTGTTTTCTTTCAATAACATTCATATTATGCAGCTCATCTAGCCAAAGCAAACCTCTTATCCACTGGAGTCTATATGGAAATTCATGGAAATACATTTACAGTTTCTGGGGAACTGAATATCAATCATCAGTAAGCAGTGGAGACTGTCCATTCAGAGTGCTCTATCTCAAGGACGAGAATAGAGCGATGAGACCACACAACCAGAGTTAATGCCAACGCGACAAAGGAACTGGACTGAGGCTGCCCCGTTTCCTATCAGCACTGAAGGTCAAAAAGGGAAAAAAATAGATTCAAATTGTTTCATTCCTTTGAACTTCTTGAATGTAATGCATTTTGCCCTGGTATGTTAAAGCTCTGCATTTATCAGCTATGTAGTCATATAGACAAGCACTGTCAAGCACAATAAAATACATAGTTTGGGTGTTGAGATTTCCATGATTGCTTGTGTGAAAACATTGTCTATGCTGTTGCCAGAGGTGTCAGTCATTGTTGTGGCTAGCTAGGTACTCAGAACATCTATATCTAAAAGCAAGTGCGGATGACTTGACTACATCGTCACCTCCCACTCCGCAGAAGAATCTAACTGGCCAATAGGACTAATGAGATGATTGCATTTCTCCAGGCCTCTGTTGCCACGGCGATATAAATAAAACCGAGATGCTGCTGGACATCTCTGGGGAAAAGACACGAGGAGAGGAGGCGGAGAGGAAGGAATGATGATTGACAAAGGCAGGATGGTGAGGAAATGTTGGGCATCAGAGGACGCCGGAGCGATTAAATACAAAAGAACGGGAGGAGGCAGAGACGGAGAGTGCATGAATGATGGATAGCAGCTGTAGATGGTGGAGGAGAACACGGACAGAGATTTGTGGTTGGAGAATAAACAAAACAAACAAAGGGTAATGGACATTGAAAAGACGAGTGGAGGGGAAAAAAAGAGATAATGATGCCATATGCATGCCAGTGTGTGTGTGTGTGTGTGTGTGTGTGTGTGTGTGTGTGTGTGTGTGTGTGTGTGCTCTTACGCTGATGCCGCTGTGGATGAAGCCACGTCGGAAGCGGGCAGGCTTCAGGTGGGGGTATTCTTCCGTGCTGGTCACCTTGATTCCCCACACTTTCTTCCAGGCATCGTACAGCTGCATGTGGACAGGGTAGACCCCAGAGTGGTGGGGTGCCACCGCATAGCCCATGTTAGTGGGGATGCCATGCTCCTTGGAGGGTGGTAAGAGGAAGAGAATGAAAAGGAGTCCGAAGAAAACAAGGTTCGTCAAAACACATCCGAGTCCACAAAACATGAGCATTAACACCTTGCCTATGACTGCCTGCTACTTGAACAAAGGGGATGAGTTGCGGTGGCCCCGACACAGAGCTATCCTGAACCCCTGTGACTCACCATGGCAAATTTCTTGTTGAGCAGCATCTGCTCCGCCAGCACGGACTGGTTGTGAAATAAATGGGGCTGCATGTGACTCCACATGTGAGGGAACCACCAGAATTCCTTCACATAGGAGAGCAGCAGGTCGTCTCCCAGGTCCTCCTCATCAGAGCCTGGACATAAGAGGAGGAGGACAGTGCAGGGTAGGAGGGAGAAAGAGGGAAGGTGGGGAGGGGAGGAGAGAAGAGCGAAGGGTAGGGGGGAGGAGGTAAAGACAAGACAGGAGTGAATGGAGGAGTGAAGGCACAGAGTTTCCCCAGAGGCAAAGGTGGAATGGGGTCAGTGGAGGGAGGAGGAGGAAATAAGGAGGTAGAAAAAAAAAAAAGGTTGAAGAAACGAAGAAAAAGGTCAAATGAGATTGAAGCATGAGGGAGAAGAAGACAAATAGTCCAAAGAAGAAAATCTTCTACTTCAATCTAGGAGTGTTATCACATTTTGGCGAATGTTCTTATGTGGCGCTGATGCCTGAGGGAACACAGCAGCTTACCAGCGTGAAAGAATTTCCCTGAGAAGCCCAGGTTGAAGGTGAAGTTGGGCACATGGGTTCGCAGCTCCCTCTGGGTCTCCAGCAGGGCCTGAAACAGTGGGGGGGGGGGGGGTCAATACATGACGCACTCATATTTGAGCACACAAGCACTATTAATGAGGAAGCATGAACAGCCAAGCATACATGACCACACACACACACTCTTTTATTCGGCAAGTTTCTTTCATTACACATCCGACATCCACCCCCAGTTGCCTTCACTCCTCTCCTTCATTCTGTTTGATATTTTGCTCTCCTCTGATTTGGGTGTTTGTTTCATTTGATCTGGATGAGAATTTTCTCTCTCTCTCTCTCTTTCTCTCTCTCTCTCTCTCTCTCTCTCTCTCGCTCTCTCTCGCTCTCTCTCGCTCTCTCTCGCTCTCTCTCGCTCTCTCTCGCTCTCTCTCGCTCTCTCTCTCGCTCTCTCTCGCTCTCTCTCGCTCTCTCTCTCGCTCTCTCTCGCTCAGCTTTCTCCGTCTCTCGTCAGGGTGTGATTCATGCCTAACAGCCTGCTGTTGTGCTGCCGGTGAGAAAGCCTTGATGCATCTTCCCCAAGTTCTTCCCTGCCCCCTGTCTGCACATGTGAGGGGGGTCTGTTCCACTCTGAGGGGACGCAAAGCAAGGAGCTCTCCGATATTCTTTGTATGTCTCTGGGCCCCTGAAATATTCATGGCTGTGGAGCTTCTGTGACAGTGTGGGCATTGGGGCCTGTCAGCTTTGAGCGGCCTACTGGGACGAATGCATTCAGAAGGAGAACTGGAGGGAGAAGAACTGGTTTCTGTAGGACTAGCGGAGGATGACGTGTGGTGTGTGTGGGGCAATATTTCTGCACAGGGATGCATTTTGAAAACTAGTGGTTGATGAATACACAGGGCAGCTTAGTTTTGTGTTTAGATTCACTCACAAAAACACACACACACACCGATGCAAACATACCTTCACGTCAGGCACCTTCATGCGGGTGCCCTCTTTGCCCACAAAGATGTCGTCTACATCCACCAGGACGTGGCGCTCCAGGGACAACGAGAGCCTCTTCCCTGTCAGAAAGGCCACCGCGTCCACAAACACCAGCTTGTGCAGCCAGAAGACCAGGTTGTTGCCAAACAGGACCCTCTGGATGCCGTCGTGAAGCCCCAGGTCCTGCACCACGGAGGGAAGCAGAGCGGCGTTCTGCCCCATCGACGCGATACTCTCGGCGGACTGGGTCTTGGCCAGCAACACTGGCTCGTAGGTGGAGTGGTTGGACTGGAAGACGGTCCAGTCATCTCCGGGGAGCGGGCCTGGTAAGGGCTGCCCAGAGCGAGTGATAAAAAGGAGGGGAGACTTGGGGTTGACAGTGCAGTCCTTCAGACCCAAGTTTGAGTGGAGGAAGAGGGGGAAGCCTTTCAGCTGTGCACTCAGCAGACTGTTCTCATTGGCCTGATTAACAAAGAGAGAGAGAGAGGGTGTGATTCATTGTACATCAAAGTGTTGAAGACAGAAGTGTATTGGATATGATTCCCCAATCATGTGTAAAATAAGGCATGTCAGACCTACTCAAACGTGAAGACACGAGGCAGCTTCTACCTGCCACGCTCACTTTTCAGTCAGAATGAATAACCACCTGCTGTGTCCTCCACCAAGATTCAGACTGAGGATTCAGGGATTATTCATATCCAAACTTACCCTCCCAAAATTGCTGCTCTACAATTCTCTCACATATCTATTGCCATGGATACACAAGTCCTCCTTCCTCTTGCACTTCTACTGAAGCCTTGCTCAATATTTCACCACTATGACTGTGTGGGTGTAGGAGAAAATACAGCGTTATTAAGTTAACATGTGCACACAATCTGTGGTGTCCACGTGATGGATATTGATTTAAAATCTCTTCGTCCACTGTGTTCAAACACGTCGGTGTAGATAGCAGATTGGTGCAGATGTCATTGAGATGCACCCCCCCTCGCTCTCCTCCTCCCCCCCCCGATAGACACCAGATCCCACCAGGTCTTGCCAACCTTCACTTACACCGTCTAATGCCACTGCAGCACCCCTCCATGCCTCCACACCTCTTTCTATATTCTTTCCATTGCTCGGAGATGGTGATTAAAACCATAAGACCTGAAAACTGGCCTTGGGCAAGCAGGCTCAGCTAGGGATTACTGAGAGAGAGAGAGAGAGAGAGAGAGAGAGAGAGAGAGAGAGAGAGAGAGAGAGAGAGAGAGAGAGAGAGAGAGAGAGAGAGAGAGAGAGAGAGAGAGAGAGAGAGGGAGGGAAAGAGAAAGTGTCTGAGGTACAGCTAGAGGAAGAACTAATGCCAAAGAAAGAGAGAGAAAGGGAGAGACTGGAAGCTAAAAAAAAAAAAAGGGGAAGCAGCCAGATTGGAAAAGAAAGAAAAACAACAGAGATAGACACAACATGAGAGAAAGAGTGCAGGGGGACCGAGTGATATTGAACCAGGCAGGTCTTTCCAACCCTGTGAATCCCATCTCTACACAAACGATGGGCCAGATGGACAGGGCAGAAGGTGTGAGTGAAGAGGAGTGAGAGGAGGGGTGGGGTGGGGTGGGGGGGAGAGACAGTGTGTTGTGTTGGCCTAACCTTGAAGAAGCCGATGATGCCTACTCCATATTCCACACAGTATTTGTCCAGCAGCTCTCGGTTCCACGCGTCCAAGTTGACGTACTTCAGAATGTTTTCATAAATGACCAACGTGAAGCGTCCTCTCTCTTTGTCCGTTAACGTGGGCATGTCCCCTTTACCGGGAGAGATCTCAGTCCGGTACCGGAACCGGCCAGATTCCAAGATGGCGACGATCTCCTGGCCCAGTTGAGAATACTGGCTCTCTACAAACACCAGAACCACAGGGTCTGTTCTGGTCCCTCCCGGATCCGCCCCGGGGCCCCCCGACACACTCCGCATAGGGAGCAGCCGGGACGGCGTCACCCGGGGGTCGTCGGAGTCGGCGGATGCTCCCTCAGCCCCAGAAACGCCCCCTCCGGAGGGCTCCAGCTCCCGCTTGACGCCATAGAGGAAGTAGGCGGAGACGACGACGCTGACGGCGCAGAAGAGGAAGAGGAGGAGGAGGGAGGTCTGCAGGGGGAGGAGACGGACCAGCCGACGGAGGCGTGTCACGCATCCCAGCATCGTCTCGCGCCACACCGCTCCGCCCCACCAAACACGCCCCGGTAATAGTCTCTCTCGGTGTGGGTAGAAGAGGGTGAGCAGCAACTATTCACAAGAAGGTCAGTCTTGTTATTGAACTAAAGGTACAGGGTGTCGAGGTAGCAGCAGCTACTGGAGAAAGAAATGAGACGGTCTCACGTTGGCTCTCCCTCATACTGTAGCACTGCTTATGTCACCATGGCAGAGCAGTAGGGGGCCTCGGACCACTGGTGCACGCTTATACCTCAGAGGGAGGGGGGGGTGGCTGGCCGAGTCACTGGTGGAGCGAAGTGGTGGACGACTCCATCACCTGTCTATTATGTGAACCTGCCAACCTGTGTACACTAGGGTTTGCTCCACTCTCTTGATTGGAGGATGATCTCGAGGGGAAAGTGAGGTCACACAGGTCATCTCAGCAGCACCATCCCACCCAGACAGGATCTCAGGATCTGCTGACCTAGAAAGACAGAGACAATAAAGAAAACGGCAATAAAGCAAACATGAACCACAGCACAGACCACACAGAACCACAGTAGACGCCTATAGAACAAACCATAAAACCACATGTGGGGTTTAGTGGCGAGTGCAAATACTCAAAAGTTAATTTGAAAGTAGTCATTGCATTCACCTACACACACTGTCAGAGCTGCCAGTTCCCCCCTACACACAGACACACACACACACACACACACACACACACACACCTAACCCCCATTTGTGCACGCGCACACACACACACACGCACACACACACACACACGCACACGCACACACACACGCGTGCACACACACAGCCTCCACACAATCAATAGGCAGAATGTGAGTGACAACAAAGCCCCGAGGCAAGCCAATTCCCTGATTCAGTCCAGCAGGACTGTGCGACTGCATGTAAAGTGAAGCCATCACCCGCGGGGACACTCGCCTTCCATTTCCCTCAAATCCTCAAGAGTATCAAGACCAAAATTGAGTGCAGGAGAAGGGAGCAAAAACAAGCTGACGGAGGGGAAGTGATCCAAGAGCAGAGGAGTGGATGATAGCGACAGACAGACGCGGTAATAAAAAGGATCCTTACATTGGGACAGAACCTCCTATCACAGTCAATATACATTCCCATACATCTGCAGACCTGAACCAATCGTTCAGCCGCTCTCCGATTGGCTTGTACAAGACCTTCTGACAAAGACACAACAGTTGGTAGAGGTGTTGAATAGCTGATTACATCAAGCCAAAAGTGGGAAAAGTACAGGATGTGGTAGGAGAACGGTGTGAGCTAGTCACTCACAAAAACATCATTTCTCCATTTAGAGCCTTGGCAGAGAAATGAGACGGAGCACTATCTCGGCGTGAAAATGCTCTGTCCATTAAGAGGAGAGCGATGGAGCTGCAGGTTTTCCACCGTTATGGAACCCGAGATACCACGTTAGGAGGAGAGTCACACCCCTCTCCACGAATGATCACCAGATCCATCAAGACTCATCAAAGACACATAAAATGAATTTGATAACGCCATCAGAGGGTTTATCCATAAGACTATTAAACCAGGGTTTAATTAAGGGTGAATTAAAAGTAAAGTAAAGTAGTGGCCATACCAGCCCTGACATTGTGCTTCCCACAGACAGCCATTAGCAATCTGACACATACTACATTTAATGAGTTATTGATTTTTGACAGCCAAAGCCTGATGGGAGGAAAAGCTCCACATCATTCCATACATCATTTCTAACAGTAACATCCTCATCCTCATTCACACACACAGTACTCCACAGTGAAAAACGCCTGGCCATACAGTTTCCCTATAACATAATCAAGGTCAACATTGTGGTGGCGCTCTCCCTCTAGCCTCCAGCACCAGTTAAAAGGATGCCCAAATCTCCCTGTGACCGCAGCCGAAGAAATCGCACTTCCTTTTCTCTGAGCCGTGTCCAAGTTTCCCCTTCACAGGGAGGCAGATTCTAATGTAAAGAGCGCGAGCGTGGAAAAAACCCGGTGGGCGCTCAGAGAATGTATCGCGGTGGCGCAGGCGAAAACCCCACAGCACCGGCCGCTCAAAGATCTCTCGTACCTTGTTTGTTTGCTTCTGAAGGAGCCGGGGTCTGTGCCGCGGCATATCAAAGCACGATTAGCCACAGAGGAGACAACGAGGTCTGCTGCTGATGAGAGGAGAACGGAGCAGGAGAGAGGGAGGAGGAACTTTTAACACCATACAGAGGCCTAACGGTTCGTTTATGTTGCCGTGTTGGAGGAAGACCTGCAACGATGAGGTTTCTCGATCCCAAATCCTCCCTCTAAAAAAAAAAAAGGGGGTATTTCAAAGTAATTTTCTGTTGATGATTAATCAGAATGGAGGAGCTTGTTATCTTCAGCCAAGGTCTGCAGAGAGACAAAGGCTCTGCCATGGCTCTAATGACACCGCTGACAGGTCTTGGGAGCAGATTAAACAGTGAGGCAACACAAACAGAGTTGGGGGCACATGCAATCTCAGGTCTTGCCCAACTCTCAGCAGCGATGACCGCCCCCCCCCCCCGGCGCTGACCTTCAGACCGTTACAAAAAAACTACAACCAAAGCAGGGAGAGGGTGGGGGGGGGGGAGAGTGAGAGAGGGGTCAGACAGAGAGTGGAAACCACAAAGGAGAGCTCAAGGCCTTGAGGTTGAAGGTATGGCAGTGAGGTCAGGCCAGACAGAGAGTACATTACATTAGACTGTAATGGAGGTGAGAATATGTACTACAGAATTGTATTAGCACTGAAGAGAATAATGGCTTAATGGATCTCGCTTCTTTCTTTCCTGTGCAAAGCAGAAGCCGAGATGCAACTGCCGGCTCACCCTTCCCCGTTCCCCCAAAATAATAAAATAAATGCAAAAGTGCAGAGAAAGAAGAAGAAAGGGGACATGAATATTTCATGTTTTGAAGGAAGCTGATGGGAGGTATAGCCAGCAGACATATCAATAAGGTAAAGCGCAGCCAAAAGGTGCACAGAGACCAGAGTCTCGCAGTCTGCCAGAGAGAGTCAGTGTCTTTACTCATGCATAAGGAAGAGGCAGATGGAGACTAATGCGTATTTGATAGCCAACCTTTTCATTCTCAATGACGGAAAGAGCTCAAACTGAATATGAGCTTTATACTCGCACACGTGGACTGGAAGGCTTCCTAAATGGAGGTGGCGGTGACGCAGACGGACGAGAAGAAACAGAGCAGCAAAGGGGAAAAGAGAGTAACGAGTATGAGGGGAAAGTGAGAAAAGGAAGGGGGGAAAACAAGACGACCATGGAGGGGAAAAATGAGAATGAAAAATCACCCCTAGAGGCGACAATCTCCAATCTACAGTCTCTGAAAACATCAATTAACATATTTCACTCGTTATTTAATAGCCGCCGAATGATGGCGACAGAATGAAGTGGTGGTATAAACAATGGCAGGTGACAGCGGAGAGGACAGAGTAATGTTTCGCCTCAGGGTGGGTGGTCACTCAAACCTGCTCCCTCTACATCATGGGAAGTAGGCCAGAACCATACTGCTGGATTAATGAGAGAAGATGGGGGGGGGAGGGGGGTGTCAGAGTGAGAGAGAGAGGGAGAGAGAGAGAGAAATCTGGGTGAGTGAGAAGCCTGGACCTCAGCTGTAACAACTCCCTGGATAAACAGCGCTAAGGTTGGCCATATGCAGCCTCACACGTTCTGTCCCCTCTTTCCTCTCCCTCCCTCCCTCCCTGTCTCCCTCTTTATCCGTCTGTCTCTGACAGTGCTGTTGGATCTCTCTCCCTGTTTAAAGTGTGAATAGGACTAAGTGTTCCAGGGCTCATGGGTAGAGTCAGTACATTAACACTAACAACAGGGCTGGACTAGCCAGAGGTGATCCCTTCTACAAATAAACTCTTAAAGGAGAAGTGTGGCTCCCAACCCCTCAGGACCCAGCAGTGGCCCTTCTACCCAACTACCCCTCTCCCCCGTCCAACTCCCCGGTGCTGACGGACAGAAATAAATGATGACCCTCTGTGTTCAATCTCCAAGTGCCTTGGCCACCACACCTTCTCCTTGGAAACACGTGCATTCGTCGTGTTCAGAAGCCACTGGATGGAAACTGTGCAGGAGGAAGGGGATGGAGGGTGGTAGGACATAGGACAGGCCTCAAAAGACGACTGTTGTTATTGTTTATTCTTTGTTTTACAGTGCATTCATGTGCATGCACTAAAGTGGATCGCAGCAGAGAGAGGAGACCTACAAACCAATTTATCTCAAGACAAAGCACATGCATTCTTCAGCAATTACTGTGCTTTTGTGACAACTTTCAAGCCTCAACAAGATCGGACAAATTAAGTTTGGTCCATTCATCTGAATTGTCTAGGGAAGGGGTCAAGGTTAAATGGGTCAGGGCGAGGGCAGGGTAATCCTTAATCTGTAATCCCTGTTAATCTTGACACTGCAAACAGTACCAAATGTGCTTATGCCAGCTCTGTTACTACGTGGGGTGCCTTGAAGGGATTAACAAGACAAGAGACACAACCCAGAATGAGGAGGGCTGAGGGCCCAAAATTGGGGGAAATATTACAAAAGTGCCATTACTGCTAGCATGTTTGGAGAAGGTTTCTCAGCCCACTAGTGGGTTTCTCCCTTGGTGTTCTTCACCTACATACAGCGGGCACAAACTCAGAGCCTGACAGCTGTTGTGACCACTGAAGAGGACTACAAGACCATTGTGTTATAATTCCCTGCCATGCAACGAGCAGCGAGAAGCAAAGCTAGAGCAAATTTCTCCATTTGCATTCATCCTCCTACCCTTTTTTTCTTACTGGAGATTAAACTTCAAAAGAAATATGAATATTCCCGCTTTTTGAAGCGCGTCTGAAGCGACAAACAAGCACATGAGACGAGCAAGGACTTGCCTCCTTAGACAGGTTGCGTTTAAAAGCCATAGATGCAGGTTTTTCCTTAAGCCTGCCTTGGCATTCATCAGTATAGAATCAATCAATCTGAAATTCAAATTCCATTTCATGCATCCATTGTGGCTGGTGCGATTAAAGGCTTAGGCCATGAAATAGCGCGGAACGCGGCGCCGCTTCCTCTCTCCAGCTTCCTGCCTCTCACCCTACAGCCAATCTCAATGCACAGGCAGGCAGCTTCATTTTAGCCGCACTGCAAACATTTACACCGACACTTTCTCCCTGCCAGTCTCATCAATTCATTTCATGGCTCTGTGTGAAGGACAGAGGACTCGGGGAGGAAATGTAGTTTTGCCGTCTAATTCTCCAGAAAGTGACTTTCAGGCCATTTCCCCCCCACCACCAAACCGCGCGGCTGAATTATCACATCATATTTCAGCACCTCAATTTACTGTCCCCAAGACGGAGGCAATTTCACAGAGGAAAAAAAATACCTTCCCTCAATTCGCCCATGCCCCTCCAATTATATCTCAGAGCCCCACTTCAAAACTGTCATAATTGAAATGAGTGCAATGTTACTGGTTGACGCAGTAATGGGGCAAAAAGGCAAAGACTCATCTTTAAGTCCAGACAAGAGTGCAATCTTTTCCTAAGAGCAATTATGAACAGAATGGGAAGACACTGAACGTGTGTTCAATGAAAATGACTGAGAGAGAACTGGGCTATTTCTGTATCTGCATGTACTAGGCAGCGTGAGATTCCACCCTCAGACTTCCATTAGAAGGATCACGTCAGACCTCATCAACACAGATATCATCCTCCATGAGGACAACCTGAGCAGGCACAGGCATAATGGCATGATAACACATTCATATTATGCAGGGAAGATTAGGACCAAGATGAATAAAAACACGGAAGGTACAGGATAAAATATACATGGCTCTCTCCCGGTCTTTTTCTCTCAGATGGGCTCGCAAACCGCCAGTTTTCTTCAGATCTAAAAGATCTCCAGCAGAAACTGTGGGGACGTGGGATCTGAGAGTTTCAGGAAGTGTGAAACGGATTGCCGTGGGAGTGGGAGTGGATGTGCCGCGTGCATCATGGGAAAACCATGGTGGGGCGGAGGTGAGGTGGGGAGAATCATTAGGGAACGGTGGAGCTGAGATGAAATGGAGACTTTCCTCGATGGGATTACCCCCATGAGCGGTGGAGAGAGAGGAACCAGCACCTTCATCAACGGCCTCCATCACCTCCGCACAGCACTTAAAAGCACCACACACACACACAGCTGCACGTATACACACAGCATACACCTCCTACTGATAACCACAGGCAGCTAGCTAGTACAGTATGTCTATTTATAGACACTTAGTGCCCCATTTACAGAGATGAGGACACAGGTTCTGTACAATAAAAGACCAGTAGATGAGAAAATGGAATGGATCATTTGTATTCTGCAGACCTATATATCAGCAGGAGGAATCGAGGGCTGAACTGGGTAGGGTGGCGTAAAGACATGACACATGGTGGATTACGGAAAATGTTTTCTTAAGGCTGCAACCATATTAGGGGGACAGTCAAACCATTATCATTCACAGATGACAGCAGATCCAATGCTGGATTAATTGTAATCTGATTAATCTGCTGTGATACATAAGAGAATGGACTGATTAAGCCAATGGGAAGGAGAGATAATTTACCCTACTTTGAAGGCTTTCCACGCGGTTCCCTCTCCGTTTTAATCTTTGAGTGACAGGGCAGACTATCAGCCAGCAGCCACAGGAGGGCGGGTCCTACGGCGTGTGCTGTGGAAATGCTTAATATTATTCTCTTGTTTTTAAGAGGCTTCGGCGTCATGCATATGGATGCCCTGCGCAGCTGGAATAACGCCACTGACATGTTTATGTGGGTAAATTAAAAGGAGGCCCTGGGCAATGAGTAATACCCCCAACACACACACATACACACACACACACACACACACACACACACACACACATACACACACACACACACACACACAGATGAAAATGTGCACATGCAAACACACTTCTGAGAAACAGTAGTTGACTCTATTGGATTTCTGAGAGAAGAATTATTCTTGTAGTCCCTCTGAGAGCCCACGCAAGGCACAGGGAGGTGGTGGCGGGGGGTGTTGGGGCGGGGGGGGTGGTGGTCATTTATCATTTTTGTCAGTCTTGGTGGAGGGGGGGGGGCTTTCATATAAATTGAGTGTAGGTGGAATCAATGTGGTGTTGTTGGTGAGGGTAGGGAGGGGAGAGAGTCCCACAGATCAATGCTGGTGGGAGTGACTGTTTGTTCCCATTGTTTATCTACTGTCATCTCAGGACGCCACTGAAGGACAAGGGAGCACGGCGGGCAGCACAACGTCTCCACGGGGACAGACGATTCGTAATGGGTCTCTCCTTGTACAGACAAGAGACATCAGTCAGAGGTGAAAGTCATACTGCTTATGGATGAGAGACGTGCCTGTGTGTGTCTGTGTGTGTGTGTGTGTGTGTCTAGAGATAACAGTACTTGCCAGTGTTGTTTCGTGCTACAGGCTCTGTTGATCACAACAGTTTTATTAAGCCTTTATGCCTGCAGCAGGACAGCAATAACAGAATTGCTGACCTGAACTAAACCAAAAGATACTATCAAACAACAACAATGTTCACGATTACTTCAGATGAAAATAAAAACCAAAAAAAACAACAACACTATCATAATAATAATAATGAAATCCCCAGGCGTGCTGTAACACGGGCTAAGGCACTCACATAAACAATCTGGCTGTCCAATCTACTCAATCAGTCTGGAAGGGCAGAGGGAAAAACAGCAGAGCAGATGATGTATCTCAGACTGTAATAGGCAGAAGTACAATACCTGCTCATGAAATGATGATGAGCCGGATTTAAGAGGCCGCCCGGCGAATTTCAGGTAGCACAGCGTTATCACCCCCACGGGAGCCTTGCCTCTAACCCCTCCTCTTCCCCCGTTCTCCCTCCTCGTCCACCACCCCTCCTTTCCATCTTCCCGTCTTTCATGTCCAGATAAGAAACGGCCCGCACTGATCTGACTGTGATTTGCGCAGCAGAAACGCGTTCCCATGGGAATATCGTGGCGAGGCAGAATAGCTGACACAAGAGGAGATGAGATTCTGTTGTGCTGCCCATATTTTTGCCTGCGAGATCAAACGGATAGGATTTTTCCTCCTGCATGAAGGCGCATTCAAAAAAAATCGTCGGGGCCTGCTTTCGACGCACAATCAACAAAACCAGATAAATGGATGGAAGCGGTAATTTGTCTAGAGGGCCGTCTGTGTTTTGCATAAACAAACAGAGCATACTTGACACGTGAACTCGTCGTGGTAATTTTATTTACTCCCAACTGCAGAAAAACACCCCATTCCCGTGATAGGCCTATTACTACGACACTAATTACACTCCAAATTCTAGTCCTATTTCACAAATCCTGTTATAGATCCTGATGCTTTTCAAATTCCCACGGCCAGCTTCAGCTTCCTCTCCCTGGTCTTCCCTCTCGCGTGCCCGTCCTCCGTTCGCGGTCTAAAAAAAAATAAAATCAGCCAGCCTAGTTCCTCTCCACCACAACCACACTCCCAGGCTTCTCCGCACTCCCCACAGCTAGAGCCTCCTTTCCTGTGCCACGACTGGCTCCAGCTCCCCATCCCTGGCCAAGGCCTTCTTCCCTGATCTCCCCAGCCCCCACAGGATTGCCAACCCCATCCCCGTCTTCCCCAACTAAACACAGCTTCGGCCACGGGCTCACCGTTATCCTTTCTTCGGCTCAAGTGTAAACCCGGCCACCATCCTAGACTCTACTCCTGCTGCGCCCCGCTCTGCCTCCAGCGCTCTACCTGTCCCCAGCCAACCCTCCCCCCTCCCACCCCCTTCGCCTTCCTCTGTTGTTGTCGCGGACCGGCAGGGTGAGGCATGTGTGGGCGTCACAGAGCTGACAGGTCTATCTGGGCTCCGTCTACTATGCTGGCGCTCCCAATTTCCCCCACTCCACTGCTCTCTCTACCACGGCTGTGTGTCCTACCGTGACACCACACACACACACACACACAGAGTTTATAGAAGGGGGCTAGCAGGAGCCAGGGACAAGCTTCCATGGTGATGCATGCATGGTGTATGTTACTGGAACACAACACTGTTTAAATTGAAACGAGAGAGAGAGAGAGAGAGAGAGAGAGAGAGAGAGAGAGAGAGAGAGAGAGAGAGAGAGAGAGAGAGAGAGAGAGAGAGAGAGAGAGAGAGAGGTGTTTTTACGTGGTTAGGCAGCGATGCTTTTCCCTGTCAGTTCAAGGAAAGCCTGTCACAGTTATGGATTAAATGCCACTGTGCAACACCGCATACACACACACTGCCTGACAGTTTAATGGTGCGTTTATATGTCTGTGTGTACATGCGTGCACATTTGTGTGTGACTGAGCGTACGGGTTTGGGTAGTAGGTTATGGGTAGAGACACCGGATGCAAAAAGCCAGCCAGTGTGCTAGCCATGTAAGAGCTTAAGTGTCTCCTGCTACCCATCCATAACATGCGAGCAGCTGCCGAAGTCGGTGCGGTTCAGGCACACACACACACCGTCACCATAAACCCCATGTAACACATTTCTCATTTGATACGCCTCTCACTCATTTTCTCCCTTGGGCACACACAGACACTTCCACACACACACACACACACACACACACACACACACACAAATTTATTGCCGTGTTTTTCATCCTGTTGGCTGAAACAGGTGTGGCGGCGGAAGGGTGGGGTAGGGAGACAGAAAGCTGATCCGGCCATGACGACCCACTGCCTACACCCCCCGACCTCACCCCGCCCGCCCCTCACCCGTTTCCTGAAGGGGAAACTTCCCATCAGCCCACAAGATCAATACACCCTAGCCTCGGGATATGAGGCTCTAAAGCTAACTAGTAGCACTTAAGGAGAGGGGAATCGGTATCGATTACAAAAGGGTTAATGCGATTGTGTTTGTTGGCTTATGTGAGGCTGGAAGTGCGTGGCTCAATCGGCTAATTGAAACCGACTGTTAATCCAAATGTACACTTTAAAAAATGAATGTGGTAACTAATCTATAGCTGGTGGCCCTTTGGATTTGGACACCTAACAGTAGACACAAAGGGGGGAAAAGCAGGCTGACTGCAAAAGGGATAACAGCTCCTGGGCTGTCAGAGGAAAGTGTGCAACACGGTGCCACAATGACTCAGTTGTGAGTGCACTAGATGACCAGAAAGAAAACAAACTGGTAAATCTTTTATCTGCACTGCAAGTTAAAAAAAATACTGTGGAGGAGTACAGGTTCAGGATGCCATGACACATCTTTGCTCCAAACTCAATTATTCAGCATCGCCTCTTCTAACCCTTCAATAATAAATCAATGTTAGGATAACAAAGGCTAGGGACGCACATCGGGTTCCTCCTTACAAAGGCTGACAATGAAACCGGATGGAGGAACTTTAGCCTTTGGGTAGAGGTTGGAGGAAGAAGGAAGCAAAGAGGCCTCCAGGCTGGTTTCCCCTGCTGCCGGGCTGTCATTTATGATGTGCCCGCTTCACTCGCCAAGTGATCAGAGATCAAAGGGTTAACTGCAACTCTGGCCTATGGCGCCGCGCTTACATTATTCAACAGCTTGTTACAACAGCCTGCTCCCTGATCTCACACACAGGGAGACAGAGCGGGAGACTCCGGGGAGGGGGACACCAGGGAGGAATAGCCGGATTAAGAGAAAGGGATGACAGACCAGGCGGCGAGAAAGAGGAAAGATAGAGGGGAAGGAGTGGTGGACCTGGGGGATGTGAGAGTAAGATGAGGCGTAGGGGGGGAAAAAGAGGGACTGAATGGGATGAAAAGGGGTATTGAGAAAAGGGAGGGATGAGAAAGTGGTGAAAGACAGTGAGAGCGAGCACAGGTGGAAGGGATGAAGGAGGAGAAACTGACAGGAGAGTTGTCCAGATATACATGCCAGTTGCTAGGGGAAACCGGACATTTAACCTCAGACTACATATCTAATGTATTACTTCTGGGGAACGACTACATTCCACATTTTGTCTGAGGTAAGTGAGGGGAGTCCCTGGCAGAGTCTTCAAAGCTGTTCCTCAGCTTTCACAAGACGGTGGAGGAAAATGCCAGAGACGATTTACTCATATCTAAAATGCGCTTTGAGAAAGGGATGAGGGAAGGAAGGTGTTTCGAGCGGTCTGAGAAAAACCTTTTCAAACTCAACCCTGGACTTGACCTTACCTTCTCCAGACAAGGTGGCTGCTTATTGGCAGGTAGTGTCTTCAAACAGGTAACACAATAGTGTCCATCGGGTCTCTCGACAGCTTTTTACCCACACTACGGCCTAAAACACCTCTGGAAAAGTGGAAACACACACGCAAACAAAAAAACAAAAACAAAAAAAACAGCATCCATCAGATGAGAGCTGAACTGACAGAGACTGTGTTTTGGAGGCGCCCTGTTTATAGTCCCAGACCCGCACCGCTGCTCGGTGAGCTGGCTCCTTTGTTCATTAATTGATTGGCCTCCCCTGCCGGGCCTCAGTAACTAGGTTACACGGATCCATGAAAAGAAGAGGATTGGCCCCCCCGGTGGAAGGCGGAGGCTGGATAGACCAGGGCAGGAATCTGGGTGTTAATATAACTAATGGAGTGAGGACGACGGTAACTTTATTGAAATCACCCTCATCTAATTAGAGCAAGCAGCTGATGAGAGCAAAGAGCGATAGGAAGGAAGGTCGGATGCCATTATGCAAGGGTGATGTCACCGTTGTATCAACTGACTGGGTGAGGCTGTGGAGAGGTGAAGTGATGGCTGCTGGGAGAGAGACTGAGACCGCCTGATGTTCGTTATCCGACTGTCACAGAGCTCTTTCTGGCATGGGGACGTGTGCTGTACTGTCACTTTGCTCAATGTCACCTCTTCTCCTTCTCCCTACAAGGGAAGAGGGTTTCGCTAATAGAAAGGGTGACAGCATCAGGGAGGGGTGGGGGGTGGGGGTGCACGGGAGGTGTTGTGAGATCATCATGGCATCATGCTCAGGGCACTGAGAAATGTACTCTGATTAAAGCGCTAGGCCTTTGGCTGATTACATTCAGTTGGAGTAGCACGCTGCTTGATGAGACTAAGAGGAAGTAACCTCCCTGACACCAGAAAACCAGCTGTACCGACTTCATTGAGACGTGAGGGCACTAAAGTCAACTCCTTTACTCCCAAAGTTTATCCTCTCTCTCTTTCTGTCTTCGCTACACCAGGGTCAAGAATGAGCAGGAGCTCAGGGGAAAAACGTCATTTGAAAGTTCATAAAATGCTTGAGAAATTCCCCCGATAATTAGGAGTACCCATTTTTTACATTCTACCCTGTTCGCATTTTATTCGTGGAGTTGTCATACACTCACCGGCCAACTCACGCGTGAACGTGACTACTGTCCCCCGTGGGTCACCTTGGGTTCTTTCCAGTTAGTGGTTTTTTTTATTTATTTTTTTAACAGTTTTTGATCAAAAAACAATGTTTGCACCATGCAGCCAGCAGAAGAAAATGCCGACCCCACATGAACCACTGCGTCAACAAACAAATAAGACAACCATTATCATTAAAAAAATAATAATAATACATTAAAAGAAAAAAAAATCTAAATAAAATCAACCATCAAGGGGTGGAAAATGGACTGGTTGGAGAGCAGAGAGCACCATCCTGTGTGTTTACTTGCCAATATGAAATGAAAATGTCTGATTTAATAGTTAAATACAATTGTCCCTGAAAAGGAACAAAATGCCCCAAGAACACAGCTCAAGGAAGCACAAATGGCCCTCTGATTTGTTTTTTTTACCCTGCTCTACACCCCCTCCAATTACAGCGAGACAGAGACATGCTATGCCTTCTCCTGGCTGACTAGCATTGTCGGCCCAGGGCTGAACAGCTGAACCAACGGAGGGGCTGCATCTGCCCTGCATACCTCGGGACACAAGTTTCCACCATATATACCCCAGGTGACAGGACCTAGCGCTCCCCCCTAACTGAGAGGGACACAAGGAGACAGGGTGGTCTGTAATGTGGCAAGCGCTGACGCCGTCTGCCTGAAGGACATGGGAATTGTGTGCGCTAATGGCTGCCAACAGGGGGGATGAGCGGCGTGTCTGTCATTGACAATAGGTCAGAATTCAAAACAGAAATCAAACAACGCCTCAGGCAGATTTCTTTTTTAAAAGCCTATCGGCTGTGACTGCACAATTTTTTGTTCACGTATTTTTTCCCCAACCCAAGTGAGGTGTGCCAGCACCAAACGTAACCACAATACACTAACATCCGCACCTCCACCCACTGCAGTCATAATACATTATGAGACCGTGTTGCACAACAGTTGACCACTCCCTGCAACAGATGACTTCCAGGTCACTAGAGGACAGCGTGGTGGAGGCGAGGTTGATGTTACTGCCACTTGCTGCCAGAGGGGGAATGAGGAGGCTCAAGAAATGAAGAGGGAGAGAGTAAGAGAAACAACAAGGGAGAGAGACCCAAAGCATTTCACTCGCACTCCACACCAAATTACCTACTCTGCAAATTGCAAAGGCAAAAGTCCACCTCCTCCTGACAGCCTTCTAATGGTGTTGTCTTTGAAACCTTTATCACTAATTCATTACTTCTGATTTTCCAGCAGAGGGTTGAAGCTTTGTCTTCTGTCTAATTGAGAGCCAGTGGCTTCAGGCCCTAATCAAATCAATCAAACGCACTAACAGCTTTCCTTAGGAGAGGAAGACTTTTTGTAGCAGTGGGACATTTACTGCCTGTGTACCTTTGAAAATCGCTTTGTTGTTTGTTGCGTGGGAAAAATGTCAAGCTACAATGAATGCTAGGTTCTCCCCTGCTGTCCTTAAGCTGTATAACATTCAAAGAAATTACCTGCATATCAAAGAAAGGCTTCTAGCAGCAACTTCCAATAATCTTGAATCAATACAGGAAGAAACTCATTTTCCCTCTTTGCGTCTCCTCTAGCTCTCACATCAACCTCACCTCTCTCTCCTGGCACATGGACGCGTACACAAGTCTAATTAGCTGTGCAACATCCCCTGATGACATTGCCATTTCCTGTCACACCGGGAAGATTAACAACCACGAGACTAATATCAGCCTCCGAAATGTGTGGCGCGTCGTCACATCTCCTCGGCTTCATTAGGGCACACGGGAGACAACTCGATGACAGACAGCCCGCCGTGTCTGCTGGGTGGGGAGGCGCTGAGCAGGTGCTCTTAGCAACGCAGAACTACTGTGCCAGATAACACAATATGGCCAGGTTTATGGTTGGAGGTAGGGGTTATAGAAGCGCTCAGAGGCCATTTCAAATTAACAGCCTAGTGTAGCCTTCACTAGCTTCGTATCCGGTGTTGAGCTCAAGCTGTGAGTGCCAGGGTACTGGCGCTAACCATTTATTCACAGCTACTACTGGGCTTAAACGGGGTTCACAACATTTTCCCTTTGCCCTTCATCCCCCGCTTTTTCTTTTTTTACACAGGATTGAACTTAACACTGCTAGTTAGGCTGCACACAACAACCTTCAAGAGCCCACCTGAACCCATTCTAAAGCCTCATGCAAGGAAAAGACACCACTGAAAGTCATTCAGAGGCTTCGCACACAGAATAATGTAGATAGAATAGAAAATATTTAGCAGGACTTTCTGGGCTTTTGAATATTTCACGTTAAGGTCACCCTGTTCTAAGGAGATGGGTTTCAATGGAGAGTTTCATGCTGGATATCAAATCCAAGAACGCCACTGGTGTCCTTGGAGAACTTCATTTTCAATCTGTTTCAACTGGCTCTGCACTAAAGACTAGAGAGCTGTTTGGACAAGACAACCATTCTCACAATGAATTTTCTCCTAGACCAAGTAACCATTTGATGCATCCTCGTCGACTGTTCTCCACCTTCTTTTGTTTTGGAATCAAATTCATCCCACAGTTAGATATTTTACAGCAAACGAGTCATGGAGGACACAAGAGCACACAAGAATACAACTTTAAAAAGCCCTTTGTTGTCCAATGGTCTATACGCTGTTTCAGAAGCTCTTCCATCCCGACACAAATACAATTCTGACCATGAAAAGGGTCAAAAGTATGTATACAGAATATCAGCATGAAAAGAAAATCAGCTACCAGCAGCTTCAGTGCAAAAATGTTGGTATTGGCCTTCAAAACCCATCAGCAGGGAAAAATGTATTCACTGCATGAAGAAAATACACACGGGACAGGAAAACAGAGATATCCCTGTGATCGGAAATGCTGTCAACCGACATTAGAACACAGAGCAAATATTTACAGTGGTGTGGAAACATCTGTGGGCTCATAGAGGACTGTCAGGCAGGGAGGGTAAACAACGCGCTGACTACCCTTTCACTCCCCCGTGCGAGCCGAGCCTGTCAATCTCACAAAATCAGGCCGGTGGCTGGGATTCAGACGGGGACAAAAGAGGGTCGCACAGCGGATTGTACTACAGCCCAGCAGGCACCTACACCGCAGGAGGGCAAAATATGGCGCTTACGGTAAAAGACAGAGGAGGAGAGTTTACGTCTCAAAAAACAAAAACAAACAAACAAACAGGCCTACTCAATTAATTGAGATGATTTGCTAAAAGAGCTGCAGTGGATCGTTTGCAGATAGTTGACGCAGCGAGTTCAAAAATGAGCTACCGAAACAAAAACGGATACAAAGTCTGCGTCTGAACAGAGGCACACAGAACAGAGCGGTGAGGAAAAGGAGCAACGGGGGAAACAAGAGAGCGAGAACAGAAGAAATCTAACAAAAGACAACAGAACACAGTCAGAACAGAGTGGAGCTGAGCACAACACACCAGAACAGGCTGTAATTGTGTTGTGCAGGACTGAACCCAGCGCATCCCAGCAGGCATTGCATGATGAATGGGCCTGGCGATGACTACAACCCACATCCCTCCTCCACCCACCCTCCTCCTCCTCACATGCTCTTTTCTCCCTCTCTCTTCGCTGCCACCACTATTAGTGCTCCCTCTGTCCCTCCCTCCTCTCCTCTCCCTCCGTTACCAGTCTCCCTCCTCTCCCCAAACCACACTCTATTCAGCTGCTGCCATCCCACAAGATTAATTTGCATTCAGTGCACTTAGGCCTCGTATTGTGCTCTGACACAATGACATATTACAGTGCACAGCACACCTATTAAACATATAGTATAGCTTGAGGGACGGGGCTTTTTTTTTGTGCAAAATGGTTATGATAGAATACAAACGTGCAGAGCGAGATACGTTTCAACAAGGGGAGGCATTAGAGGACAACTTGATCGTTAAGAGCACAGAAAGGCTCTGACACGGCGAGACATTACGGAAAGAGTTGGATAACCTCGATTAATGATTCACTAGACCCAGACTAATAAAGTGGGTCAGATTGTGGTAGCAAGAGCAGAAAGACCTTCAGATTAGGCTGTGTGTGTGTAGGAACAGCAGGCAATGAGAGCGAGGAGGAAACGGTTGAGAGAAGGAAAAAAAAACGGAGAAAATGAAAGAGCGAGAGATATAGACCCCGAGGAAAGAGACACTAATGCGTGAGAAATGGGCCTTTCCTCCTGCCTTCCTTCCTACCATTCCCCTCATCGTGGCCACGTCCAAGGGGAGCAAAAAAGGGGGGACAAAATTTAATTTGCCACACCGTCTCTAGCCATCGCCCCCCCAGCGCCTGGGGGCAAATGAAATGGATTCTGGAATTTAAAAAGATGACTTAACCCTCAGGCATCATTATGGACATTTTTGTCCATTTGAGCAAATTTTTCCTCTTGATCTGGCCATCATTTTGGCTGTGTTAGTGCATATGGCACAATTTTTTTGTAAGAAAGTCTCTCTCTTGACAAATTTTGGAATTCAAATTTAATTTTTCTAATAGATCAATAGAACACTGTGAAAAAAATTTACTACCCTCTTAAGTCATTAAGGACAAAAATGTCCACTTCCAAAAAACTGCTATAAAAACTTTACAGATTAATATTTTTTTCTGGTTTTTTCTGCATAAATATCTTAAACAACTTCAGCCCTGCTCAAAACTACCAAACATTCAATCATTTTGAGGATTTTAACCCTTTAAATGCCAGTTTGATTACTTGATGTCACTGTTGTTATTTTTGAAAGAAACACAAAAAAGTATGTTTTTTCCCCAAAAAATATTAGCATCATGTAATCAAACTGGCATTTAAAGGGTTAAAATCCTGATAATTATTCAATATTTGATAGTTTTGATCAGGACTGAAGTTGATCAAAAGACTTAACCCAAAAAAGCAGAAAAAAATATTATTTTTATAGCAGTTTTTGGAAGTGGACATTTTTGTCCTTAATGACTTAAGAGGGTAGTAAATTAAACTGATGCCTGAGGGTTAAATAAAGAAATAAAAAGAGGGCGCTCAGGAGACAATAGCACAGAGGGTGGCAGAGAGAAATGAGAGCAGAGTTTGCGGGGCTCTGGGGGGGGGATGGGTGTTAGAGAGAGAGAGAGAGGGGAGAGGACGATGAGAGGTTTATGTGGGCCAGATGACTGTAAAGTTATAATATACCAGAGTCCTGGCCATCTGGGGAGGCCACAGGGTTAGCCAAACAATCAGATCAGTGTGGTGATAGCAGCTACCGCTGATGGTACGACATCCAAACATGGAGGTGGCCGGGAGGTTAACGGCCCATTACCTCACCCGCTGCACTCCCTAGGGAGGGACTGTTCACAGTACAGGACAGTGGGGTGGGTGTGTCCATCTCTCTCTGGCTCTGACCCCAAAGCACACCTTCGGGCTGTTACTCAACACCGGAGTGCTCAGTGGAGTGACACCACCACAGAGATGAAGCCTGGGCGGGGGAGACAGGGGTGAGACGCTGGGGGACAAGGACGTGGAGACTCTGTGGGACTACATGGGAGTCACATTACTCCCCTGCAGCGCTCCTCTTCCTGTCACATAAGCACTTTGAGGACTCAACAGCAAAGCCGGAGCCTTGACGACTTCAAACGGCTGCTTTGCTGGGGAAGATCAGAGGCGGAGGCGGGATAGAGCGGGAAATAAAAGAAAGGGAGAGGAATGAATGTAAAAAGCACCAGGCTCAATCTGTAGCCTCAACATTGTGTTGTGGGATGTCTTCAATTTCATTATCTGAATCTTGCCTCAACTTCCTCCACTGCTCAGTCCCACGGTAGACCAAAAAAAAGGGGCCCCCCGCCCCGGCCCATTGAGACCCAATGGTCCAGCTGCAGGAGACTTGGGGACCATTAGGAAGAGAAAACAAACATAGACCTCTGGCCAGGCACACACAGCACAGCCCGGACACCTGTGTCCCATTCACCAGACATATCCGGCCACTTAACACTTCATAGAGGGGGTAGGGTGTTGTTTGTGTTTGCAGGCTAGCACACCCCACTATGGTTCCTTTAGCTTCTGCACCATAACAGCCTCCGAGCCCTTTCTCCAAAAGAGCAATTGCTTGCGGCTTTAGCACAACCCCGCCGAGCGCAGCCAGCCGTTGCACCACCTGACCGTCACAACTGACCCCGTTCTGAGCTGAACCCCCCTGAATAAAACTCCCCAAGACCTCCCAAAACAAAGCTCATTCATCCTGCTGTCATCTGCAGCCCCCAGCCGTCCTCCTGTCTAGGTGTCCCAGCTGCGTCTGTACTGACCTCCAGGTTGCCAACACCTGTCCCGCGCAGACAGGGACAGGCGCACACTCACACACACACACACACACACACACTCACACACTCTACCACCCAGGATGGATGAGAGACACAGACAGCAGGCTGGGCAGACATGGCACTGCTTCGGATCAGTGGAGGGGCGCACTTGGAGCTGCCAGCAGCAAAGCTCGGGTCAGCACCATTACAATTCTTTCCACCTCAGCAATTCAAAATGGAGAAGATGTATGCCGTTGGCTGTGGTCAATTTGCTATGGTGGATTGTTAATGCTTCGATACAATTTGCTGAATTGAAATGGAGTTGACCCCCCAACCCTGGCAATGCTGTTCATAGTTTCCACCCAAAGATTAAGCTAGATAGCGGGGCTGGACTGTTTAGTTGGGGCCATTTGCATGCCGCAATGCCTTGTTTGCAGTGAGGCCAAATGCGCTCGCAGATGGGAGCCGACTGGACACCAGATGACTTGCTATGGTGTGGTGGCGTGGTCTGCTTTGGGGCTGAGAGACAGGAGAGAGAGAGAGAGAGAGAGAAAGAGAACGGGGGCAATGGGCACCAGATGCCCTGTTCCAGTTTACTCAGTCCTGCTGTCCTGGTGGGATGCCATGATGCTCTGGCCTGGCCTGGCCTGCTCTCCAACATCAGGAGGGTGAACAGAGAGAGATTGTGTCGCAGATGCTCCTGTTTTTGTGTTACGCCGTGGCCCCGGGTAACAAAGCTCTCTGTCATCATAGACTAAAACAGGAGAGCCGAAAACCTCCAAGTGACCTTGTGTAGGTGTTCGCTCTCAAGTTAGCGCAACAGATCCATGCCTCTCATGACGGGGCTGTAAGCACAAACTCTCGTTGGTAAACAGTGAACGCCCTCTTCCTGACTGCATCGGGTCACAGCTGTGATCTGGTTTAACCTTCAGGAAGAACAGCAAGGAATTGAAAGTGAGAAAGCGTAGAGAGCTACAATTATTACTGCTAAAAATGAGATTTTTTGGAGGTGCTGCCCATCTTAGACTATATATATATACTAATATTAGACAATGCTGACAGAATACTGATATATTACACCAGTCTACAGTCTGCATGTGTCAGACACAACTGTATGTGCATACCTTAGAAAACTGTTTTTAGGCAAGACAACGCTCTTTGCACATTCAAAACACTGAATTGTGTTTTAGTTAACACTGTTTTCCCACATTTCAAAAAAACATCTATTTAAATAGATACAACTCTCAGATACAATCCTCAGTTCAACCCCCTCGGGGAATAAATACTTTAAACTGATGTGTGCAAAACTGAATAATATTCTGCACTTTACATTTCACCTTGGTTTTTTCTGACTGTTTGGAATATATGGTAACAGTAACAGACCCTGACCAGGATACAGTATAGTCAAGGAGTGTTAGACAAGATGCAGATGCCGCGTACATCTCAATGCAACACAAAGGCACCGCAGCACGCACATGCACACGCACGTACACACGCACACGCACACACACACACACACACACACACACACACACACACACACACACACACACACACACACACACACACACACACACACACACCTCAGTGGGAAAATGAGCCTCCCGAACAGCTAAATAGACAAAGGAGAAAAAACATCCAATCATATGACTGATAGCACTTATGATGAGGAGAGGGTTAGAATATCCAGCAGCAAAGTGGTACGTTCCCATTACTGCATCTCCCCGTCTCTGAAAATGGGTTCATTAACGGGCCGGGCCGAGAGCTCTGATGCCGAGTGTAGGACGAGCGGTGCCCCGAGGGTCCGCCGGAACGGTTGAGGTGAAGTCCATTGACATCCGGCGGCTTGTTTTCTGACCACTAAATAAAACGGGGTATTTTTCTACGTCTCCGGCATAAATAGCCTTCAGCGGAGGAGCAGCGGAACACTAAATTCTGGGATTTGAACTAAAGGAAAAAGATTAAGCCCACGCAGTATGCTGCTGATACTGCGCAGATGCATCGTTCCACGTGATGGGCTGGACCTATGTCAATTCGTGACACTCCTTATGAAATTCACACAGTTTTCAAGACACACATGGTCCTAGAAGACATGCCATGACCTGCCTAGAGTGAAAGAGCAGGCTCTGGTGACACGATTGAAAGGGTCATGCAAGTGCCAGTTCATATTCAATAGAACCGCTGCCAGTAAATGAGAGTACAATAGATCCAAGACAAACCAGTCCTTCTGGATAAGAGCATCCGCCTAAAATGCCTAAAATGTACATCGATGCCTCAACAGAGAGGGCAGAAAGTAGAGCTTTGAAAACCAGGCAGTCTCTTGCTGTGGATAAAATATAATCATATAACCTGTACTGCTCATCTGGCATACTTCCCAATCCCTCAGGCAACCAGAGCCGGCTACCTCTGAGCCTATGACATTGCTCTCACTTTCCCAGCACTTACGCTCCAATCATGTGTCATCTGATGAAACGCTACACCCTAGTCACCATTATTCGTCTGGATACAGGAGCCTCTGGAATGTATCGGATTCCTGCCTCAGGGGGTAAGCACCTTGGAAACCTGGTGCTACCTCCGCCGCCTCGCCCCCTTCCCCCCTTTTCTCCGTCTAACTTTCCCGGCGAGCTGAATTCCACTAGAGGCCTGCTTGAATCACGTCGCTTGATCGCCCCCCCGTGACATGTGCTCGCATTTGTGATGTCCATCTGACAAGAGGAGGACATGCAAGGGGATAGTTTAGAGTTTCGTGGCTGCTCTCCAACTTCAGACGTCCTCATTCATGGCAACACTCAACAAGGTCCCAGCCTGAGGGTAAACACCACGGCGAACCTTCCCCTTTGCCCAGCTCAAGTTGAAGGAGGGGGGACACACTATCTGGCCGTGCTTGAAAATAAGCACTGGCGCACAACCAGAAATTCAGAAACGTACAGCGGTGCGCCAAAAAAAAATAATTTACTTGTCTAGTTGGTCCTCTCCGGCGTAACAATCGTACAACTCCTCCCAGCTCATCTCCCTTCTCCAGAGAGCAACAGTCGTGCCTGCAGTATCCAGGCCTACAGTATTGAGTGTCTCTGAGTCACTGGCCTGCGTAATTCAGTCTAGGGAATTATGACAGTGGAAAATCATTTCCCTGGGCTGGGGATAGGAGGCCATGGCTAATCGTTCAGTAATCTGATCTGCCTGCATACTGTAGCATTCAGCCGCGCCGCTAGCTCAGCCAGCCAGTCACACATGTGGACACCCCCAGTAAATATCTGCCAAATATCTGATGGAGGCTAGCACTATTCAAAACAACTCTCCAGGTTTTCCCGAGGATTACAGATGCTATCGGCTCATTTGCTAATACTCAGTTGTGCTGTGCTGTTTGAAACGTATTTACTCTGCTCCCACTCGCGCCGTCTAATATCACTCACGATATCATGGCCTAAGCCAGAAATGCTACAGCTACATTCCAGACAGAGCGAAGCACTGATAATAGAAACGACTCCCTTTCAAATACAGTGTAAAATTGTACAAGCTGCCTCTTGCACTCTGGCATATTAAACTGAAAACTAGGCTTAATGAAGAACAGTTGAGTGTGTCTGTCCAATGGCAGGCTATTTTGGATGCAGTTTCCATTTTAGATTCCAGTATCTTGTGCAGCCAGTGGTGCTGTAGTAATATATGAATAAGAACCATAGGGAGCCCTATTGTCGCACAAAGCAGTGCTTATACCCAGCAGAGAGGGTTGGGGGGCTGCTGTTTTGGAAAGATGCCTGGCTTCAGCCCCACTCTAAAGAGAGGTCTGCCCCCCACACACTGAGTGTGGCTCTAAGGGGCACTGACATGGAAAAATACAAGCGCTGGCATGTTGCTGGGCACTGCAGTTCCCATAAGCCTACAGTTACCTTGCTTAACGTTACATGGACGGGAACAGCTACGACTGTACAAGTGGATTCTCATCAAAATCACTTGTAATGTGTACATGGGTAGGGTTATGGCAGAAAAAAAAAAGAAAGAATGACTGACAACTCACAACAACGTCTTACTGCTCCCCATACAGGTCCAACTCTAAAATGATGAATCGCCTGTGATCATGTCTCATACTGATAAACGACCAAACGCTGATAGGTGATGCAAGCTGTCACTTACTGCCAAGCCTCTATTATCCACCTCAAAGCCTATGGCTCGGCAATGTAACCTACTCATGGCGTTCCAGGGGCATATCTAAGCGAAGAGTTGCTGATGTATGATCAAGTGGCGGCAGAAGCAGTGGCAGCCTTCGTCAACTCAAAGCGCTAGATCACAGCATGTTTGGCAGCCAGTGGGAGTAGTCAGATGGAGCAACCAGGAAAACAGTTGGCACAGCTAAATAGAACACAATAGCAAGATCCAACTTTCCACAAATTTGACAGAAACAAATTACATCAATCACAACCTTTTATTATTATTTTTTTTGAAATCTAATCTGCAAATGGAATAAGCCCTATTTTTTCCCCCAAATGCACAGAGGGCAACATGTGAAAAACAACTTGGGGAAAACAAAAAGGCAGTTTACCACCGAGTTCACAATGTCAAGCAATGATCAAATAACTTCCTCATGATGCATGAAACAAGGAGCACTGTGCTCTTTAGTTACAAGAATGTTTTCTCCCCAGCTGAGGCCAAAAAAAAAAAAAGCAGGGAAAGTCCTTACCTCTTTGCCAAACACGATGAGTGTGAGTCATTTTCTTACTAATCCCTTACTCACATACATGCATGCTCGCAGGCGCACCCACCCCAAGGCAATAGATTTCAGGCAGGTCTGGACTGCCCCTTTTCCTACTGAGGGGAGTCAAATGTTTATGGTATTTAATAGATGCCGCTATCTTGGTGGAGAGTTGGTGAATTGTGCAGCAGCCAGCAAGACATGCATAAACAATACATTAAAACAATTAAAGTTGGATGCACGCGGTGACATTTGTTTTTCAGCCAATGCACCCAAACTGCCCTACTTTCTCAAAACCTAATGTGGGGATGGTAGGCTATAGTCAGCGTTACAAATCTTTTTCACCAATGGAGTTTTTATGGTTGAGACCAGCTGGTTTTAAAATCTTACTGAGCATGGTCTATTGTACAAATTGTAACAAGTAACCTGCTGCTCATTTCTACCGGTAGACAGAATGCTTTTATGTGTCCCCATCATAACATAGTGCCTTTGTACTGGTGATCAACCCAAGTTCCCTCAAAATCATTTGGACACATGGAGAGCAGCAATGGTTGCATTCCCCTACTAATCATTTTTTCCGCCACTCTTCATGTAAAACGTTATTAGATCTGTCTGCAGACAGTCACGTTGGCTTTTAATGCCACTTTGCACACAGAACCGCTCGGCCTTTCCCTGTCCTTTATTGCACGGGACAGTTAACTTCACACGGCTGCGAGTAGTAACTTAAAACCTCAACGGTTGTTGGTAATTCGCCACAGTGTATACAAATTGTTAAACGCCAACTTGGCAACAACATTTGCTAATGCCCTATGCACCGCAGCTGTTACAAAGTTAGAAAAACAAGTTACTTTGCTCTCGCTCGCGCCGGGCTGCATCACGGGATTTCGCTAGATAAAGGAATTCCGACATTAACTCACAGACCAGCACGTACAGACGCGACGTTACTCGGACCCAAACTTCGATAGGACCCGCGTCGACAACAGCCTCTCCTGCTGCCACGAGCGAACTGAAAGCCGCACGGAGACTCAACTATATCCCCGGGCTTGGGTTTCCAACCGGGGGGGAGTCAGGCCGAGACTGGCCGCATTCTCCGTTTGCGCCAGACAACGTTCACTAGCCTGGCCTGAGAGACTGAGCGGTACTCTCGGTCGTCTCTACACAACGACGGGAGCAAAACACCGCGATGTGGCTCGTATCGATGCACTCACCTTCTCTGGGTCTAGGCAGAACCGGGGCAATGGAGGCCGGTTGAAATGAAAGCGGGATTCAAGCTCGCTGGGCGCATATCGTCGTCTTCCTTTCCTTCGGCCCCGATGTGGAAGCAGCACGGTGGACTCGTCTGGGAGAAATCTGAGAATGCCCCTCTCTTTCTGCAGCTCCATGCACCGGCAGTAGCCCATTACTGTCGATGGGAGGCGCCAGCACGACATTTTCTGTCTCTGATCATATGCGCATAAATGAATGCTAAAACAACAAAAAACACTGTAATATCCCAATGGTACCCTATATGGACTGATCTGTATCTGTGAGTTTTAGTGCCTTTACAGTATTTTATGGTATTCTATTTATCTCCTATGCTATCACTATAACATTACAGTTATATTCCCAGGGATTTAGTTTTGCTGCGATATTTGTGTACTATCCTTCTGGAATTTATTGTAGGATTACTATCGTTTTTTTGTTTTTTTTTTACCGTTCAGGTACAGATAATAGTCGTGTTTATCTTTATCAACTAGTAACCACATGCACATTATCCAACAAGGCTATTTACAGTTTAGTTTTAATGGTTTTTATTTGTGTAATCAGCTTTGCATTGGGTGAGATGGGTAGGATACAAAACAATAATGGGCCTTCAATTTCAAATAACATTTCCTAACGAATTGTTACTAGAATACTAGAAAACTATTTCTATAGGTACTTACAGTGTGTCTTTGGTACTCAATAGTGAGTATCGCCTATAGTATCTTTATAATGTTCCCTTAATACTCCTCCGGGGGCATGTAGCTTTGCTCTGATATTTGTATAATATCCTGCTATATTGGTATTACTATATGCTGTACTTTACTATCCTTTTTTCGTCTCTCTAGTGGACTCTAATATTTACACTGCTGTAAAGAATGAAGTACAAACACCATCAACCCAGAACCTGATAGCTTGTATTCTAAAAACATTGAGTGGGCAGCAACTCCTGGACTTTACCGGACTTTCCCAGTTTCAGGGTTGAATGTTCCAAAGAAATTCTAATAAAACACTTAAATATACAAAGCACATTCTGTGTTTTGAGAGACATCAGTGCCCCATCGTCTCTCCGAGTCCACCACCAAGGAACAGATGTGGCATCAACAGAACCACCAACACCTTAGAACAAACATCCTAAATATGGCTAAAAAATCTGGAGCAGCTGTTAGGGGAGTGTCAAATGCACCTCCACCTCCTCTGACCTCGTGACACACAAGGTTGGTGATTTTGATTATGGAGGGGCTAAATCCAAGACAAAGTCATCCTTTAAAACGGCTTTGGCTGTCTCATCCAGATCACATGGTAGGGGAGACAGGGTCACACGACTCATTAAAGAGGAGGCCATGCCCAGAGAGTTTACTTTGGTGTCCCACTGAACACAAGACACACAGACAGTCTGTGTGCCTTGCAAACAGGGGGGGAAAGAAGGGGTGGAGGCCTATAGGGTCTTCCACTTAAACACTTCTACTTATCACTGAATTCTACTCTGACACAAATGAGAAAAGAAAGGCCTTGGATGTCCAATATCTGTTGTTTCCTCAATTTAATGAGCTACATATAGAGATCATCCCCCCAGAATGACAACAAACATATTTAGGCCTCCCTATTTAACCTCCTGAATAGCAGGTAAACCAAAAACCAGACCAGATGCCAGCTCTTGAAGCTATCTAATCCATGTGTATTGACTCAATGCAGAGTCTTCTACCAAACCTTAAATAAATATGAAGGGCTTACGCCTCCATTACTTCTGATCCGTAATCTCAAACATCCGTCACCCCACTAATTGGAGTTTTCCACAGCAAAGACACCCTGACCTGAATGGGAACAGGTGGATAGCTAAACTGTAAATGGACTAGGCCTGCAAAATTGGCTTACACACACTCACACACCCAAGCTTTCGCCTTCCCTCTCACACACAGCCACACGCACAGACAAGGCAAACACCCTTTCTTCTCTGTCCCTCTATTTGCTCAGATGCTGCTTTCTTTGTGTGTTACACAAACCTAGCCAGGCAAAGCTATCGCTATACTGCAGTTGCTAGAGTTGCCAGAGTAGATAATACATCCTACGCTATTTTTCCTTATATTTGTTTATGCTTAAGCTTGGCCGCCAGAACATGATTTTACCTGTATTTTTTATAATTAGCACAAGTGTTCTTTAAAATTGTTAATTTCTTGAAATAGGGCGACACCCGAAGGTGAAACGTGGCTTGCTCGCGCGTTGCATTGTGGGTTGATAACGCTTTGTTGACGCTGTTGGTCATTCGGCCCGGTTGGCCCACACTCTGCAAAATGGCGACGTCCTTAGGAGCTAACACCTACAATAGACAGAATTGGGAAGACGCGGTACGTTTTTGTATACATCAAAGTTATTACATAGTGGCACAGAGGTGCGAGTAAACCTGTCGATTTTCAATTATACGCTTAAAATCTAAATAGTGCTAAAATATGGCGTGTTAATAAGCTGATCAGTTTGCCTTGTAGCTAGCGTGACGTTAGCTAGCGGAAGCGTGGTTGCTACCTATATCATGTCCATGTAAATTAACGTTAGCTAGCTATAAACACCAAATTATCAGAAGTTAAAGCTTCTTTGGGGTTCAGAATTGTGACAAAGAGGAACGAGAATATTTTTACTTGGGTTTCAAGCAATCTTAGTTAACATAACCATGTCTTGTGTGACATAAGCTAACGAACTAAGCACTAGCTAGCTAACGCTAATTAAAGTAGGCTTAACTAACTACTTGCTCTTCGTGAGGCTAGACCAGTCAATCACATCATTGTCTTAGGACAAGGTAGTCTGTAATGTTAGGGTGTGTGACCCTTACTATGGATCAATAAATATAAAATGTAGCACTAGCTTAAATGTGCAAATTATCAAGCAGGCTTGCCAGATAAGTCATATCTTAAATATAACCTAGCTTTTTTATTCCTTCTCTTGGATTGTCAGAAGGGTCGAGCTCTGTGTTGTGAACAGCTCTGTTCTGCACAGTGACCTCAGTTGTGCTTGTCTTATTCTTCCTTTAATAGCTGAGCCGCAATCAACTGTATTTTGGAGCGCCATGGCTCTGCTACAGTCTTCTATATAAGGCCATGAATCAATTTACTCCCTTGAGCCATGAGACATGAGGGTCTTTGGTCAATGTTTGTTTTACCACAGCACTTGGGCATAAACTTTGCAACCGTAGACGATGCAGTCTAAGTTTGTGTCGTAAGAGCTGTTTATAATTAGTTTGCTGTCTGATGAGGTAGGTGGAATGGAAGAAGGCAAGGTCTCTTTCAGCAGCTAGCACTTGGACTGAAACTGCATCTTCCAACAGATGGCAAAGTAGGAGCTAGTAAACCCCATAGCACGCCCTGTATTCACACATGTAATTTGGCAAGTATGCACACAATTATAAGCGAAACGGAGAATGTAGGCTAAATGCACAGCCTCACAGCACGGAGATGATGAGGAATTGACATTGTGTCTTACATACTGAGGTTTTTTCTTTTCTTTCAGGACTTCCCCATTCTGTGCCAGACATGTTTGGGAGAAAACCCTTACATTCGTATGGTGAGTGAGCATTCACTTGTCTTTCTTTTAATGTCTTGATTCAACACACATTATCCATTAGGTAGAACCTACACAAGTGGCTTTGTGGGTTTAAGTTGTTTCAATGTTTTCTCTTACAGACCAAGGAGAAGTATGGAAAAGAATGCAAGGTATGTTTTGCTTAAATACTTTGAATCATCTAATTTGCACCACATTGCTTATCATGAGCACACAAAGGCATGTGATAGAAGTCAGGATATTGACACCTAATTCTATATTTCTTGTCTCATTAGATCTGCGCTCGACCCTTTACCGTGTTCCGTTGGTGTCCAGGGACACGGATGCGTTTCAAGAAGACAGAAGTCTGTCAGACCTGCAGTAAAATGAAGAATGTCTGTCAGACATGCCTGTTGGACCTGGAGTATGGTGAGTCTCGCTGAGCATTGATATCTTTCTCCTCTCCGCCTGTCTTTGTCCTGTCTTTTTACTGTGTTCTGACCTCCTGGAACAGACTGGAGTTTAACTGCTTGTGACCTTCTGTGTTTCATCAGGTTTGCCTATCCAGGTCCGAGACACAGGGCTGGCCATCAAAGATGACGTTCCTAAGTCAGATGTGAACAAGGAGTACTACACACAGAACATGGAGAGAGAGGTATGTCTGCAGGTTCTGTCGCAGGAAACACATGCTGTTTTTTTTGTTTCATACAGCCGTAATAGTTAAGACTAATTGATGTTCCTAGTCAAAGCTGGGTATTTTGATCTCATTGATCCCTCATGCCATACCCCTGTGTCCTCAGATAGCCAACTCTGATGGGACGCGGCCGGTGGGCCTGCTAGGGAAGGCCCCTAGCTCTAGTGATATGTTGTTGAAACTGGCCCGAACCACGCCATACTATAAGAGGAACCGACCACACATCTGCTCCTTCTGGGTGAAGGGAGAGTGTAAGAGAGGCGAAGAATGCCCCTACAGGTGAGTGGCACATCTGATAAGGGCAGTGGTCTCAAACCATGTGCCACGGAGGGCCTAGACCCTGCCGGTTTTTGTTCCAACCAAAGACTACCCCAGGCGATTTCACTTAGATCCCTCTCTGGTTGAAGATGTGCTCATTACTGAAAACAGACTCCTCCATGGCATATGGTGTGCGACCCCTGCTTAAAAGCATACAGTTTGCAGTGTTTCTGGGGTGCTGTGGTGCCAGTAATGTGCCTATAGTTTGTGCCTAGTGGCTGATGGATCTCTAATTGTTTTCATACATATGCACACAGGCACGAGAAGCCCACAGACCCAGATGACCCCCTGGCTGACCAGAACATAAAGGACCGTTACTACGGTATCAACGATCCGGTAGCGGACAAGCTGCTGAAACGTGCCTCGACCATGCCCCGGCTGGACCCACCAGAGGACAAGTCCATCACCACCCTCTACATCGGGGGCCTGGGAGATACCGTCACAGATGCAGATCTCAAGTAGGGGTTTCTGTTTTATCACAAGGACATCTTGTACAACTTGCTTTGGTCATTAGTTTTTACTCTTTGCTTGTAAAGATCATAGATAGTATAGGAATAGTGCTCAAGATTTGAGAACTTGTATTCTAAAGTTGTGGGGCTCCTGGTATGTACCTGTGTTGTTGCAGGAACCACTTCTACCAGTTTGGGGAGATTCGCACCATTACCATCGTCCAGAGGCAGCAGTGTGCCTTCATCCAGTTTGCTACGCGACAGGCAGCTGAGATGGCTGCTGAGAAGTCCTTCAACAAGCTTATCATCAACGGACGCAGGCTCACGGTTAAGTGGGGCAGGTAAGTAACTGATCTAGAAGGTCGAGCATCAGGGCATCAGCTGTTGAGGTTGTTTTTAGAAAATCTTTCACTCCCTGTTGCTTCCTCATTGCCATCTTACTCATTTATTGATGAGATTAATTTCTAACTTTAATATGCTGTATCTGGCTAGGTCTCAAGGAGCAAGAGGGAAGGAGGCCATCAAGGATGGGGTCGGTGAGATGGGCACCAGACTTGACCCTGTACCTGGACTGCCTGGAGGTGTGTGTGTGTACCATATGACATTAGGTTTACCTTATTGGTAAAATACTATTTAATGTCTACATCTTTTCCTCTCAATATAATTAAATGTTAAGAATGTAGAACCAGAAATGGGCATATATTTCAATGGCTAAGAAATTGAAAGATTGGAAAGTAATATAATTGTTGGATTTTATTGTACACCCATTTATACTAACTCTCTTTCCCTATGTGCTGTAGCTCTTCCCCCTCCGCCAGCTCTAGATGAAGAGGCTCCTACAAACTACTTCAACCTGGACCCTAGTACCGCTCCTGCTGTCATGAACATTGCTCTGCCACCTCCCCCTGGCATCAACCCACCCCCTCCAGGTACAATCTTAACCTTGGTTTCATAGATGCAGCTTATTCTTGGATTAAATGTAATCGCTGTTAACACTTTTGGTGCTGGAAAGAAGGGCTGCATGTTTATGGCTGACGGTTCATCATGTAGTTAGATCTGATTCAAACACAGTGAGAATGAAGAGTCACATACATGCACTATAATCTCACCCTGTTTTTCTGATCCTTCAGGTTTCGGCCCACCGATGTTCCACCCCATGGGTCCCATGGTCCCCCCTATGCCCCCTCCCATGAGCATGAGACCTCCGGGTCACATCCACTACCCCTCCCAGGACCCCCAGCGCATGGGTGCCCACGCTGCACACGGTGCACGCCATGGCGATTAGCAGCTAGAGTGAAATTACACTGTGATTAGGTGTCATCCCTGTACTTTGCCTCAAGTTAAACCTGACGAGGCGCTTTCACTTAAGTCGCTGTGGGTGGGATTGAAACCTACAGAATACATCTGGTAGAAATACATTGCATAGAAAAGACCGTGAATTGTTTTGATACTATCTGATCTGTTACGGGCCTACAGTGCTCTGAATGGACTGAACAGGCACCGGCTGTATGTCTGGAAAGGCCACTGCCAGGATCTGAGGGTGACTTCCTTACTACAGTTAAATGTGTGTTCAGGTGTTCACCTTACAGATGATTCCCATGGTTTTAAAGGGCACCTGTGGTTGGTGCCATTGTATATTCTATATAACGATGTATTCTCAAGATAAAACTTGTATTTGTCATCCCACGGAGTCGATTTCTGTGGAGCATTTTTAGACCTGTTGATTTGCAGTTATGTTGACTTTTTTCTTTTTCTTTTTTAAATTTGATACAATTGTAATACCCCAAAACATAGCTTTAGTTTATTTCTTTAAATGTTGTATTCACCTGTGTCATTAAAACAACTCTCTTGTCATTCAGCATCTCAAATAGCATATTATTCATTTACTGTTGTGTCAGAACAGAGTAGATTCAGGTTAGGGAAGATCAGTATGAAGAGGATGAGGTGAGGACAGCTAAGAAAGATTGGAAGGTGGGGGGTGCAAGTGTTGAGGCAGTGAGAGAGAGATGATAGGGTCGGATAAGGCAGAGGGGGAAGACGTTGAAGGAGGGATAAGACGGATCATCTGTCTTAACCGGCCTGGGGTGGCCTTGTCCCGGACTCAGCTTGGGTAATGAACTGTTGATTGATTGAGATATCCTCCGCTGAGCTTCCCGTAGCAAACCATTACATCATGAAGTCTCTTTTTCCTCCTATGGTGTCCTCTGATTAACAGGGAGTATCTTTAGAAGAAGAGGGATAAAGAGAGAAGCAAGCATAGGTCAGTGCCTCAGTCTTTTAGCCTGTGGTCTTCCAAAGATCACAGGACGTTTGAGGGTCAAAGGTCAGCTGTAGGCCTTCTCACAGTTCGTTAGATTCAGGGCAGTAGCCAGTTCCCCATCCCCTGGGTGCTCTGTTGAAGTTTGACTGTCGAGACATGCGGTTCAGGGTGATGCGGGGCAGATTCTGGGGTTGCAGTGCCTCAAATCCGATCACTGGCATCACCCTCCTGCTGGCCATAGGACCCCCGAATGGCATGGCAGATCTGGGAGAAAAGTGGGGAGGGATATGCATTGTGTTCAAAGTTCCTAATAGAAGATTAACATTGGGTATCATATATTTCACTACCATAAGAGGGGGGAGCTTTTAGATGGTGCAATACAAAGTCCAGTAATCACCCTGATTCAACTTGGTCCTGTCAATTGAAGCAAAGAGCCGAGGATTCGCTGGGTGAACCTCCTCTGTAAGGATTTAATTAAGGCTTCATCATTTTATAATGCATAATCCTCAGGGCGTAAACTGATCCACCCATTGGTTGGACAGTTTCTGACTAGCTGGCGCAGACCGAGTGATTGACAGTGACCTAATTAAGTTATGTCTGGGTCTCTCTTTCCCTCACACAGGTTTTCACCTTTGTTCTGCCCAGTGCCTCGCTGGTGTGATGCAATGCCTTGTGTGCCACGGGAAAGGTGATTCCCCTTCGTGCGCAATCTGTCTTGTGGGGGCTGAAAGGCACGCAGACCCCCGGTAGATCATCTTTCTAGAGCCAGGGTTAAAATAGCCGTGGCACCGCCGCAGTCCAAGGAGGCGCAAGCCAGAGATTGGGTTCTTTTTCAAACACAGTGGAAACATGGATTGGAGCCGAGGGAACCTAATTTAAGATATGATTGTGATAGATGATGTGGTTCGGTCATCTGCGGGTCTATTTGAAGATAGATGGTCTCAAAGCCGGTGCTTCTAACTGATCAGGCTGTGATGAGTTACCTAGGGTGTGGATATCAATTATCTTTAACCATCAATGGACCTTTGGCATCTATAGACTGATGCTCTTGTATTGCCCTTTTTGTGGTGGTGTCTGTGATCCTTTGGATCCTCAGCTGAACTGTTTGGATTGGCTGAGTAGCGAAGGCCGTTTTACCTGTTGAAGCACCTGTAGTTATCAGGCTGTAGTGTTTGTGGCGGCTGGGGCAGCTTGGCACTGAGGGAGGTGAGGAGCTCTCCAGTGTCTCCCAGAGCTTCCCTCCAGGGGGAACGGTAGGATTTGGGGATGACTGTTGCGTTAAACTTCTCATGAGGAATCTCCTTCAGGGGGCCAGCATACCCTGGTAGAAAAAACAAGTTGAAAGTCACAGGGTGTTCCAAATACATATCACATATCACTATTGTCACGTGAAAACCTCATGACTCCAATTTTCGCAACCCTTAGGTTTTTGAACCCCTTTAAAACCCTGTTGGATATCATCAAAAATGATAAATGCTAAAAACAAGGCTGTTTTTAGTCAGACATACAGCTGACAGCAGCAATATCCTTGATAACTGAGCCTTATAGGGAACACGCAGGTTTAATATGTAACTTGTTTTAAGTCACTCTTGGCAGCAATAGCAGTTACAGTAATTAGATCTCAGCGTGAATCCAACATAATAAACAGAGCTTAGCTCAGTGTCAATCAGACTCCAACCATGTCAGGCCACATACACAACAGCTTTCATCAAAGGTGCTGATAGATAATTGTTTTCTGCACAATGTCAGACAAATTCTACAATTTTAGACAACCCTCCGAGCGTGGCTAATCATAAAACCAATTTATTTGCTCCAGTCATTTCCATGCAAAAAGTCAATACCAGTATATGAAAGTGAGACAGGATTCCTGAACATCGCCCAAGCATTGGCTTTCTCCAGGCACAGGTATTGGCCAAGCGTTTGCTTTGCGGTGATCTGTTGCTACAAGTCTGTGGCATTCCTTCCATCGCTGTATTACCATTTACCTGGGGCGAGGACGTCAGGACTGCCCTTCTTTGCTATAGTCTTCTGTAGGTTGATGACCAGGCTATGCTTGGAAGGGATAATGAAAGCCCGATTCTCCTTTCCTCCCTGTGGCTCTGGGATGGTCTGAGGGGGAGGAACAGCCTCTAGATGTGCCTGGGAAAGAGACAAAGTTAGACCTCTTTGGATTGGACTGGCTCTTCTTATGGGGTTTCATTGTGTGGTAATGGACAGTGTTGTCTGGTGAATCAGTGTTCATCAAGGTGGGACTCAGTTTCTACCTGTTGTTGTACTCCAAAGAAGCAGCACAGCAGAAAACGAGAAGGGACAGTCCAGATTTCACTGGCAGTGAGTCACCGCCCTCTTACAGACCCAGCACACTAACAAGCCTCTAATATGCAATACCTACACGTCAGGCAGGCAAGCCGATACTATCTTAGCTCAATATGTGTTTGCCTGCCTGTCAGTCTGTTCCTTACGTCGTGGCTGTAAGTGCCGTTGGCGGAGTTCTCCAGGGTGAACCTCTCCACCCTCTTCTGCCTCTCCTGGAACATGCGAGAGCCCCGGTTAGACGGGAGGTTAAGCTCCTCCATCATCACGTCCTTTGGAACGCTGATCTTCTTCCCAAGGTTCAGACCTTCTGGCACAACAGGGCACATGAATGGAGGCGCCTTAATAAGTGGTTACACTGAGCAGAACTGAGCTGGTCCAAGAGCAGAATTCTATTTTCTGACATGGACAACTCGGGTTTGTTCATGGAGTTATGTGGCGCCAGGTGACTCTACCCCTAGAGAGAATATGTCATGCCACTGGACGAAAGCAATCCGCTCTAGAAACACTGTCTAATAAAGCCCTGTTTTGGCAGCCCGTCTGCTGTCCTCTGTACTCTGGGCAGGATTCTGTTTTTTATTTATTTGAAATGCTGGAGATGAAGCCAACCCCTTAGCTTAGCCTTCAGTCAGGGTCTCTGTGTCTCTGCTCATGTTATAACATGACATAGCGGAGGGCTTGAAATAGCCTCGGAGATGATGTCGAGGGGTGTGTAATGTTTGTTGTGGTCCGGGGGTCGCATGGGTAACTGGCCGTATAAATAGGCTCTTTGGATGAAAGAACTCATGTAAGAAGGGATGGGCCTGTTTTTCACGCACGATAAGGGTTAGGAGAAGTCCGGGCATATGCCAGCCTTCAAGAGTTGCCTTTGATGGGCCTGTGTGTAATTCGCTGGTGGGTGTCACATTTTGTGTTCAGGGGACCTGGTCTCAAAGCCTAGCTGGCGGAACGGCATTGGAAAACAAACAAACAGAGCAACTTGGATTGTCCCTAGTGGAATATTGGGAGGAATTCAACAGCATGGGCGCTCTTCGGATTTGTTACCCTGTTACACTGCCATGTGTTGTGTGTCACCAGGCAGTGGACTAGCACACTTTGATGTGTGGTGTAATTACATCTGACGGCCCTGGCTGTAATGATGAGGTCTGCCAGTTTGAGTATCAGCGTGAATACACACAAGGGGGCTAGCAAGTCGTTGATGACATGTTGTATATCAGTTTATTTCTGTGAATTCTGTATCCGTGTCGTCTGATCTGTGCCTAACGTGTGGCGCGTCGGCCTAATCTGCGACCGAGCCAAATGAATGCAGTCCGTCCAATCCAAATGGAGTACACTTACCTCCCCTGACCTCCTTGCACAGAGCCTTAGCTTGCAGCATCCTGTGCTTGGCCAGGTCATCGAGCCCTGACTGCATCATCATCATCTTCCTCTGAAGGACAAAGATGTGGTTTTTTTTATATGAATTATTATGGGGATTAGTCAGAATTCTTGATTGTTGTACAACACTACTGCCATATAACAGGATTCATTTCAGTCAGTCAGTTTCAGGATTAAGATTGATTTACGGACAGGACATAAGCTTTGCAAATACAAAAACCCCCATTTCAGCCTCCCAGTGCATTTTAAACTTATATTTAGCCACTACATACTGCCAGTCCTTGTATCAAGAGCTCTGTGCTCAGATTTTGATTAAGTCTCTAACATCCCACATGAGCATCATTTTCCATTCATAAGTAGACAATGAAAAGTGCCGTGCCACAGCAAAGCCATTCCTGCGTCATATATATCTATATGATTTCATCAGGTCCCTAATAACTATCCATAAAAGGCCTACTGGCATCCACACCAACACATTCTGCTTTTACCACAGCAAGCACCATAGGTTGCACTGCCCGCACCGCTCGCCTTACCTGTCTGTCCCGCTGTCGATACGACGGGTTGCTGGTATGAAGGGCTGTGTGGTTTATCCTGTAATGGTGGTTTTTCCCCCCGGTCCAGTCGGGCCACTCCTCGGCAGAGAGGGGACAGTCTGTATAATACTCATCCCAGGATGCCTCGGGTGCTTACCTCACTGGTTTATTTTAGCAGGGGTAAGAGGGTGAGGATGGACGGAGGGAGTGTGTGTGTAAGGGGGGTGTAAAGGGGGATTAGAGGGGAAGGGGCAAGTATAAAGATTTACATCCCTGCCCTCCAGGGTCTGTGATAATAAAAATCTGATCCCCTCTGTGTGTGTGTGTGTGTGTGATAACAGCTGCTGACTCTGACCAGACAGTGACACTGAGCCCTCGGGGCAGCCAGCCACACACACACACACACACACACACACACACATCTATAAAGACATATGCACATACAGTGCACATACAGTCAGTGGTATTGGAGTCGTTGTCAAAGTGATGAGGTCACTGCCATCAATAGGTTGCGTTTCCTTGTCCAGTCGGGGGTCAAGGGTCAAAGTCTGTGGCAGATTGCTGTTCCATTTTTGACAGTGTGAGATCTGTCTTGATACCCTACTCTTTCAGACTGATCCGTGTTATGGTGGCTCTACCGATCCCTCCGCTGTTCCGTAATCCAACATACTATTGAATAACATGTATTCCTCTGGTGGTTTGTCACTGTGTTGCCTTTCATCACACTGCTGTGAATCCTACATGAACCCCTAACCTGTTGTGTTACACCAGGAGGGATGCCCTTTACGTTCATATCGGTTGCCCTATTTGAACTGAAGTTAGACGTGACTCAGTGGGTCCCCCCCCCCCCCCCCCACCCCCCACAAATTGATTCATTGAGCTCAGCAGGACCCTGGAGGAAAAAAGACATTTTCTTTATCCCCATTGAGATTGGATATCGATTTCTCACCTACCCTGCTCCAAAACACCACACTCCTCTGGCGGGAAGCCTCCGAGCCTGTGACAGAAAATATGGAGTCATCGTGAGTCGCAGAAAAGCATCTGCAGAAACACAGTGGAAGTTCAATAGTGGCTGCCCTGTCAGTGTGTATATGTTTAAGTGTGTTTTTGGTTTAGTAAAAAGGTGACAGTCTCATACATGAAGAGAAACCAGTGTAAGTTAGTAGCCCTTTAACATAGTACGCTCCTCTTAGCTCCTGTGTGGCTCTATATGAGTATACAGTAGATTCTAACACTGAGAGCCTGCAGTAAATATGAATAGAACCACAATGGAGCTATATCGCTTCAAACTGGTCTTCTCAAATCCATAGTTTTGAACAATAAATCATACACACATGAGTTATTATGACTATCTGATAGGAGAAAACTACAATTTGATGACTCCAATTTCTCTTTCCTTGAACGGGACAGCAAAGTCCTTGACAGGTGTCATCTGTGTTTGAGAGGTGGTCTCCACAGGGTGTTCCTGGCACATAGAGAGAGGTGCAGGGCCACCAGGCAGTGACAGCTGACAGCGGGACAATGGAGGCCCATTCAGACTCAAGGGTTTGTGTATTGAGGACACCTTTAAAACTGATCGCCTTGGAGGCCTGCAGATGAAACCTTGCTTGGCTGGATAGTCGGAGGGAACGACGAGGTCCCAGACTCCACAGGTAGCGCGTAGGGGCGGGAGGACGTAACAGCAATACCACGCAGACTGACATGATACACAGCTGCTGAATTTATCCTTTTTGAACGTCTCTGGGTTTTGTGGCTTATCTGTTTCGCAGGTACCTTTGGGAGGACTGTTGGAAGTGAATCGGCCGGGGAGCTGCCTTGACAGTGCTCGGTCTGAGCCTCACGCCAGGGAGACATTATGTATGGGCTGCTGTGTGAGAGCCTTCACGACTTCATCAAGGAGTCCTTCGGAGACGACGTGTGGAAGCTGGTCCGAGAGAGAGCTGATGTCAGATTGCACTCTTTTGTCACCCATGAGGTATCGTGTTATAGTGTACACTGTTCCTGTCGTACAAAAAGATCATGTTTTAACTACTTCATGCACCAATGTGTGTCTTACTGGAATGTGAGTGTGGACTTTGATAATGTGTATACATGGAATACTAACAATATAGTTGAGATGTCTATAAGTGTGTATTCGTGGGGGGGGCATGTCAACCATATCTGTCTGCCTATTATCTGTCAGTCTGCCTGCTTGTGTCTGAAGCTCTGTGATCCTAAAGTGAAAACAATGTGTGTGTGTGTGTGCAGGTGTACAGTGAGAGTGTGATTCCCCGCATTGCCAAGGCAGCCAGTGGAGTGACAGGTACGCCCTACAATGAGCTGATGAACTCCTGGGGAGTGTACTTCCTGGGCTTCGTGGGGAAGTACGGCTATGACAGGATCCTCAAGGTGAGATGAGGAGCCAGGACGTTTCTTATCGTTGTTTGTTGACATTTCAAAAACCCGGTCCACTGATCCAGTCTAAACCGATTACTGTTCGAGGTATTGTTCTGAATGGCTTTGCTCTCATTGTGTCTGTGGTCCTCGGACGAAGGTAAATACTGAAACATTTAACCTAAGTAGATTGCTGCAGTTAAATGAAACCAATAAAGTCAGTGTAAGAGTACAAGGGAGTCTAGAGAATAAGCAAGAGCAACTCACAATAAAGTGCATGTCTACTCAGTTACTTTCAATTAAAAAATCATTATGATATTGTGCATGTTCCAAATTTGTCCCTGTAAAAATGATTCTATTTTCCCTTTGGTACGGTCCATGCAAACACTGTAATTTGGTACATTATCTACGCAAGGTTTGGGGATGATTTCTCTCTAGCTCAGATGAACAAAGCTGTAGTATCTATTATGGAAGGTAATGTCAAAAATGACATTTCAAGTCAAGGTGGGAGCATAAAAATCAACTCTCCACCTCTGCCTGCCAGGTGTTGGGTCGTCATGTACGTGACTTTGTCAACGGGCTGGACAACCTGCATGAATACCTTCGCTTCAGCTACCCCAAGGTCCAGCCCCCAACCTTCTTCTGTCAGGAGGAGTCAGCCACTGGAGTCACCCTCCACTACAGGTCTGGGATGGGAGGGGCTTGATATCACTCAGATTGATAGACGAAAAAAGAGCGGAGAGTTCTGTCATGAATGATCTATTTGATTTTCTCCTCTGTGCCCTGCAGGAGTAAGCGTAAGGGCTACCTGCACTATGCCATGGGTCAGCTGAGGCAGATGGGGAAGCAGTTCTACGACACAGACATCCATGTGGAGGTGCTGTCTGAGCAGCTGGTGGGAGACTACTCCCATGTCACCATGAGGTATGGCGACACGCGCGCACGTGCATTATGAGATTTCATATTAATAACCTTTTAAAATTCTATCACCTCCAGCTTCCCATGAGAGTTAAATTGGCTCCAGACCATATATTACTCTGCTGTTCATTACTGGAAACCTCACCTGGCTGCTCGTATGTCTACACACAGGCTGAACTTTGACAACTCCGCCTACCGCTACATCATGAAGGAGGATGAGGAGGATCAGGAGATTCTGCCAATCACCTCAGACTTCTTCTTTGAGGTCTTTCCCTTCAACATTGTGTTCAGACAGGTAATGGTTGTGGAGTTACATTCCCAAACTCACCAAAGGAAATGAAAAACGTATTTCTTTTTTTACAGAGTTGCTCTTTGTTTGATTCTCCAGGACTTGGTGGTGCACAACGTAGGTTCGGGCCTGGCTACCGTCTTCCCTGACCTGGATGGGAAGAAGATCACTGATGCCTTCCTGCTGGCTCGCCCCCTAGTGGAGTTCACCTGGAACATGGTGAGACACACTGAGTGGACCAAACATTAGGGTGATGAAACTGACCAGATGAATCCAGGTGAAAGCTATGATTGATTTCACTATTAAATCCACTTCAGTCATGAAGGGGAGCTGGAGATGAAGGTGAGGAGACGATAAAGAGGGTTTGTAGTCCTCTTGACCATCATGGACATGGATTGTGTAGAACGGGGTCCAACTCAACAGTAGGAAGGCGGCCTAGCTGTCCTAAAACTAGTCTTAGTGTAATTCGGAGCAAATTACAGCCTCAGCATTCAACAATAAACAACGAATGCATCTTCAAAGATCGAAGTGTGTTGTGGAGTGTGTTGAGAATACAGAATACAAGCCCACTGTGTGCTGGTGCATACCGTATGTGACTGTTTGAATCCATACACAGATAATCTCTCACCCCAACAACCTGTTTGAGATCATGTCCAAGGAGCCCGTGAAGAGAGAGAGGAACCTCCACAACCGAGTCCAGAGTAAGAGTGGGAGACGTTTCTCTGGTGGGATTTAACGGGCTGGGGTCAAATCTATTTCACTCCACTCAGTTTCAAAAGACACTTTACAATTTTGTTAAATAAAAAAGAAATAGACTTGTACTTGTATGAGAGAGATTTAATATCAACATTCATCTTTGAGACGACTGATTGAATTTGAAGTGGAGTTTGAGATTTCTTCTAGTTTCTTCTCTCAACCTGAATTGATTGATTTCTCGACTTGACTTGAATTGATTGAATGGAATGGAACTGATCCCAGCCCTGGTAGCCATAGGGAGTGTACATATGAATGTTAGTGGTCCTGATATTTTACCATCTTGACCACAGATTCTGATTATGAGAATGTCAACCGCACCGCTGATGTAGATGTGGAACTCATGGCCTTCAAGTCCATCATCGCAGATGATTTCAAAGGTCATAACCTCTCTGTCATTTAAAAAAAAGACACATACCAAGACCTAAGGACAGAGACACCGAACTACTAAAGAAAGACACATAAAACAGCTAAGCTATGAAACATATCAGGATGACATTGGGAACGTTTGCTGTACATTATTGACAGTAGTCTCAGCATTTGTCCTCTTGATATTTGATGGCAGTGTCCCTGTTTCAGATGTCAATAGCATTGATGCTATGGAGAGCTGGGGCAATGGCAGCCGCTGTCTGAAACTAAAGGGACAGATGAGATACATGGCAGAGTGGGAGTCCATCATCTTCCTGGGAACCCCTGTGTAAGAGCCCCCCCCCCCCCCCTCCCCTACAGACACACACATTTCTAACTCTACAGTTTAAAAGTAAAACATTCTGAAAAGCAGCCTGAGCTCAACTGAATTACAAAGCTGGAAATAGAAGCCCGGGCAGTGAATCAAATCAGGGGCCCTTTCTAATGGCACTTACCATGCATGAAATGAGCTGCTAATTAGCTTGTAATCAGACAGCGCAGCTCTTGTAAGCCTAATGGGAACCCATTTACAACTGAGAGTGTTTTCCACAGAGTACATTACAAAAACATCTCTCTTCCCTTCCAAAACATTTTGTTTCGCAAGTAAATTTCCTTATGCCTGTTCTGACACAACCACTCAAATGTTCCTCGTTCCCACACTGTAGTCAAATCTAAGAATCATTTATTTCTTTTTATTTCTCTCTCTCTCTCTCTCTCTCTCTCTCTCTCTTCCTCTCTCTCTCTGTGTGTGCAGGATGGAGAGTCTGAGCGCCATGTTTAAGACAGGCCTGTACATCAATGACCTCAGTATGCACGACTCCAGCAGAGACCTGGTGCTGGCAGGCACACAGCAGTCAGAGGAGCTGAAGAGGGCTCTCATACAGGTACCTGTGCACCTGCATGTCACGCGTGTGAGATCAGCTCACTTGTCACTCTCCGTGACGCAAAGTTCCCCTCCGAGGCTTCTTCTTTTAGCCAGAACACCTACAGCTTGTAGGGAAATTACAGACACACACACTCCACCGGTGCTTTCCTGTCTGCTCCCCCGTTGTGAGTGCAGGAGCAGAAGAAGTCCAGTAAGCTGGAGGAGAGCATGAAGATGTTGGACTACGAGATGAAGAAGACGGATGACCTTCTGTACAGGATGATCCCCAAGCCAGTGGCCAAGAGGCTGCGCAAAGGAGAGCCTGCTGTGAATACCTGCGAGGTCAGGATTGGAGACTGGAGTATGAGAGCATGTGTGTGGCCCTATGTTGTCACGTGACAAGGATCACATTTGGGTCTAGTGATAGCCTCCCTTACACCGCTGTGTTGATGTCGTACAATAAATCAGTCTACACGCTCATCATCTTCCTTATCAGCTGTTCCCCTGTCCAGGTATTCCCTGATGTGACCATCCTCTTTAGTGATGTGGTGGGATTCACCCGCATTTGCAGCCACATCACTCCCCTGCAGGTGGTCTCCATGCTCAACACCATGTACACTCTCTTTGACACGCTCAGCGAGAAGCACTGTGTCTTCAAGGTTCGTGTGTGTGTGTTTTTTTCTGATGCTGTGATTGAACAAAGAATGAACAAAAGATGAACCTTAAAAATGGATTCTGAAATAACAGTATTGTCCCTGTCCTCGCCAGGTTGAAACCATTGGGGACGCCTACATGGTGGTGGCCGGGGCTCCAGAGAAGACCAAGTACCACGCCCATAACATCTGTGACATGGCCCTGGACATGGTGCGCTCCATAGACCACCTCAAAGACCCCTCTAACGGCAACAACATACAGATTCGTGTTGGTGAGTGTTGGTGCACGCGGACGGGTTTGTGTGCATACGTGGGTGTTTGACTGATTGGACTGACCTTTGGCCCTGCAGGGGTCCACACTGGGATGGTGGTTGCAGGTGTGGTAGGCCATAAGATGCCACGTTACGGTCTACACGGTGACACGGTCCACACTGCATCTGCCATGGAGAGCAACGGCAAGGTACGGAAGAAATGTAGAGAGAAAGTGAGAAAGACACCGGATCTTAAAAGAGCAAGGAGCTAATGTACACCGTCATGGCTGAAGTGACTGAAGTGATGCATCAGTTTTCTGTCTGTGATTGTGTTGTGATCCCTCTCTGTCCCCACCAGGAGATGCACATCCAGCTCAGCAGCGCCACCTACGAGCACCTGAACGGAAGCCACTTTATTTTTGAAAGGAGGGGCACCATCACCATCAAGGTCAGGGGTCATCAAAGAACTGTCACCGTGGCAACCACACCCGCCACATCAACTCCATTAGCGCAATTGCTATAGCAACCGCTAATTAGTCAGCACATGCTGCGCACGTTTGGGTGTCATGTAGAGTTGGAACAGATATTGTGTTCACCGCGCATCACCTACCTGAGACCCAACGCTGTCGTATCACTGTTAGAGGAACATTCTCCCGGCAATCAAACCTTATTTGTTCTATTCAGAGGAAATTGGAATTGCAAAAAAAACATACTTTTTCAATGTTCAAATTCAACCATGTTGTGGCTCTAGGGAGGCAGCGCACAGTAATTGCATCTTGCTTGTTGATTTGCCAGTCTACATTGTGAGTGGGTCTGGCTTCCAGTCTGTAGATTCAATGATAAAGATCTCTGAGGCAGCTGATTACAGGTGCTAATCTCAAGAGAGCAGGAGTGTCTCACCTTGCCAGCTGCCAATTTACTCTCCTCCGTACTAGAAATTGAGCATGTGTGTGTGTGTGTGTGTGTGTTTGCATGCACATGCATCAGCGTTATCAAATTTCAAAAACCAAATCCCTCTCTTCATTTTCTCGGTGTATTCCCCTCTCCGCCTTTCTCACTGCATTTCTCTACCTCCAACCTTCAGGGGAATGTGGAGATTGAGACGTACTGGCTGAAGGGGAAGAGGGACAAGGATGGGAATGCCCAGGCAGCATGTCCCCAGTTTGAGACCCAGATCATCAGTGAGACCATCAGCAAGATCACCCTCTCGGCCCCTGAGGCCCCAGGGGATGAGGAAGTACTGGTAAGGATACAGCCAAGATATCCTTGCTGAAGTACATAGTGAAGTCTGTCGGGTAATGCCACTTGTGGAAATGTATCATATGATAAGAGAAGAGACTCAACCATGTTGTGTGTAAATTGGTGCTTCTCCTCTCTGACGCTCCCTCTGTCCTACCTGCAGATTTTCCCACTGGTAGCAGGGCAGGACGAGGACGATGTCAAGTCTGTTCGCTCTCATCGTATCAAGATGGAGATGTCAGGCCACTCTCTGGAGGAGTCCATGGAGGAGTGCCGGGTGGAGGAGATGTCTGTTCACAAGGTGAGAGGGAGGGAACCTCTACAGAAACTTGGGACAAACTTGGTGGATGGGTTATTATATTCAACCCATTATCTTTTTCTATTCCCCCGTCCTTGTCCCTTTGCTTTTATTCCTTCATTCCTTCATATTCATTAATGTGGATGGTTCATTAACAACAGGAAAAGTAAAATGAACTGCTCTGCAGGACAGTCTCCAGGATCGCCACCTGGAACTAGACTTGCCAGAGTTTGACGGCAGAGACTCCATCATGGAGTCCCCCAATGGCTTCTCTGAGTCCCGCTGCTCTGAGAAGAGTGCCATGTGCTCCATGTCGTGAACCGCCGGATGGTAACGACGCCCCCCGACCAGACGCTGGACCGATGCGATAGCCAAATACTAATTCATGTTACTGTTTCTGAAGCTCTTTTCGCATTACTCGCTCAAAGCACTTAAGGCTGGGCCAACTCCTAGATAGGAATGCTGTTTTTGCTGTTATTGTGCCTTTTGGATTGGAGTTGCTCAGGCTTGTGCGATAATGCCATGGCAAAGCCTTTTTTGTAAATGGACTGATATGCTTGAAGTTTCCACTGGCCTTGCATGTTTTAGATTTTCTTGTCTCTCTGTGTATAGAAACTATTCCAACACACAACCCGCTGAGTGCCAGTGTCTCTACAGGTCCAGTTTAAGTAACACTCCGATTATTGTCCAAATAATTGTCACGAATAATAGCTGTGGTTCAGCTGCACACCAGATCTCTACCTCCATTACTAAGGGTCTGATAGGAACAGCCTCTCTGGATTGTAATTTCCTGCACTGTTTATTCTGCCGCACCTTGTAGATTTGATATCTTGTTTTGTCTCTCGTCTCCCTCTCAAATACTCTCTCCCCCGCTCACTTGTTTTGTGTGGCTGAATCCATTGTTCTACGTTAGTCTTGTCAAATACCCAGCCACTGTACAGTGTAAGTGCTTGTCAGCTCAGTGTGGAAATAAAACAAGATGACAGCTGAGCCGGAGTTTATCGGTTTGTTATTGTTTCCCTTGACATTTACAGTCATATATACATTTACACATATTTTTACATTCTTACACGTTTTTTTCATTGACCATATTTATTTGACCATTGATATGCATGTTTTTACTGTGTGTGTCTGTTTAGGCTACTAACTAAACTCAATTGAACTCACTAACAAACCATTTTTATGTATTGTAGCTTCAAAATAAAATGAAATAAAATATTTCAGGCAGTCGCCTACTGTTCTAAAATGAATCCCTGTCCTTGCTAATCCAAGAATAAAGAGTTTTAGGAGACTGGATTGCTTTTGGAAACATTCATAACACAGATACAGATACAGTGACAGGACAAACTTACAGTCAAATATCAGTTATTGTGCTCCAGTGCTCCAGTGTCCCAGTCAGACCACGTTCCCCATAACGTGACCGTCAGAGGAACTGCACCCGAAGGTGGCGTCCTCGCGTTCTAGGCTGCATCCATGGGCCGTGCGTGAGTCTTTTGGGGACGGATCAATGGAGCAATGGAAACAGAAGGCATAGAAGAAGGCCACAAGGAGCAGGAAGCAGACCATGGAAAAGATTATAACGATCAGCACTATATGCACTTGCATATGATTCTCTTCCCACGGGAGGAGAGTGGTGGTCCGGAGGCTGAAGGTCAGACTAGGGGTGAAATTGGGGTTAGGGGTCACTGTGGGTGGCTCTGGGTTCATGGAGGCCAGGTAGGGGACTTCCGACATGACGGGAGGATTGATGCCCTCTTCCAGTGGCCTGGGGGTCCTTCGTCAGCTCAGCTACAGCTATCTTAGGGAGGAAGACATCATTTTACCATATACACAAGTGAATAATCACATAGTAAGAGTAATAGTAAGATACTATAGAAGTTCTCTACAAGTTATTACAATAACCTGGTGGGCAGTGTTAAGTCCTGCCTTAGTTAGCTACATCACCTCCATGTCTTTAAAAGCAGCAGCTTAACTCCCCCCCACCCGAGCAGCAAACTACAAACACAGTTTTCTATATTCTTACCAGCAATGTCTTTATGCAAAGGTGTCCCGTCTCTTTGTGCGCGACTCAGGGTTTCTTTTGATAATAAAGCAGAGGGAAAGAAAAGAGGAGGAGGACAAGAGAGGGAGAGCTGGAATGAAGGAGATACATAGCCGGAGGACCAAGAATAACATGCACGGTTACCATGGTAACACTTGTTGAGTGGCCGCGGGCATGACAGTGACATCATCTCACACAGGGGGGAAGGAAAACCTACATGGCTGATACACCAGCAAATAATCAGTGACACTTAAGATCAAAGGATGATATGTATCCCATTTGGAGATTTCAGACAGATGGCAGTGAAATATCTTCTCCCATCACCTGTAGCCCACATGAGAGAGAGAGGGTATGATTTGCTGATTTGCTGAGGGTGTGCTTCTGAAGCTAATGGATAATGCTAATGTATGAAAACAAAATGTGTGCCTGATCAACCCTGAGCGTTCACATCAATGTATGTCAAATCACTTTGTTGTGAAGAGAAGAGCCTCCTTGTCGGCATGGAGATTAAGGTTGTCAGGCTCTAACACTGCCACCTGTTGGTACAAGGAGCATGAAACAGCTCCTGTGCAGTCTAGACTCGAGACTCTTTCAGACAGCCATTTGATACAATAATCCTTAAGAACGAGTTGTAATTGCTCTCACATCCCCGTCATGCTCCCTCAGCGGGAGTTTGTACCTGGGTTAAGGAAAAATGTTGTAGGATTCTCTGCAAAGTTTACTTGCTATGGAAATTACTCAGTTATATTATTCCAATTAAACCACTATGGTAGCACTTTGCAGGCGGATCCAGAAATTCCTTTTTTTTCTAACCACTTATAAAAAGCAGACAACAAAACACACTGCCATAATTTCATGTAGAAGAGGACACAGACAATGCCCTGCTGTGGATGTGATTTCAGAGTGCTTTCAGATGGTTAATTACAGCTTCAGACAATCTAAACAAAAGAGCCATTAAAGCAGCTGAGCGGAGCAAATGGCTGAGTGGAAGGTTGTTCTCAGGGACAAATATGAGGAGGATGCAGCCATTGATGGCCTCTGTGACGACAGGGCTGAGTCTGCCTCCAAGCCTGGGGAGTTTCTGGCAGCTATCTCTGCAGGAGAGGTGGAACTTCTAGGACGTCTCCTGAAAACAGGAGTCATAGTTGGAGACAAGAAGGGTGCTTTTATTTGATAGTAGGCCTGAGTACAGACATTCACTTTGTCCCCCTCAGCACCAAAGGTGAAGAGGGCTCTCAACCCTAGACCAACAAGGTGCTGGTGTTTCTGCTGGGAAAACAAGAAGCTCACAAGAAGGTGTACGACATGGCCAAGTACCTCTATGAGACAGCATCCTGACATGCGGCATCATATTGTTGCATGACAGAGAATGCAGACACATCAATCCCAGTATTCACATATAAAACAATAAACACATTTTGAGAAAGAAGTCTTCCTCCACAAATTAGTCAGCCTCTCTGCATGGTCATTTCTGCTGCGCCTTGTTGTCTTGCTCTGCCTCGTGAGCATATCTTGTAAATTCTCTTCTCTCTCCTTCTCCCTTTCAATTAGTCCCCCTCTCTCTCTCTCTCTCTCTCTCTCCCACTGTACAATGTGAGCACTTGTCAGCTCAGTGTGGAAATAAAGCCACATGACAGCTGAGCAGGAGTGGATCAGTTTGTTATTGTTTCTCTTGTCACTAAGGAAAGCATTGGATTTACAGTCACATTGACATTTACACGTTTGAATTTTTTTTTAACCACTGATATGCATGCATTTATGGTGTGTAGGTGTGTGTCCATAACTCAACCTGTCAAGACTGTGGTCACTGAGGCTGCTGATGAAAACAAGTAGGCAAAAATAGCAGAAATGACTAATTATTTTAATGTCAAAAACACATTACACACATACTTTACACTCACACTGTACCGGTGTCTATATAACCCCAACAGCTCAACATGGGCTACACGCTTGGTATGGAAAAAGGGGGGAAAAACATACATTTTGATGATAAAATGCTGATTAATTAGTACCTAAATCACTTCACTGTAGCTAAATCATTTCATTCAAGTGGCTATATTTGCAAATGTTCATAAAAATAAAACAAATTGTGAAAAACAAACATTCAAATCTGGCAGAATCTTCCTTCATTGAAGCTTTAGAGGTGGGGTGTCTTGACATTTGACGAGGTGAAGTGTTTTCTTAAACTCGAACCCAAACATTACAGCATCACAGCCAGACCGTGTAAAAACACCGGCGACACTGATTCCCTGTTTCACTCCTATAGTGGAAGTAGTCAGGGGTGCTGGTTTATTTCTTCTTATTTAAAATGTTGTTGCAAATCCAGTTCATGCCATCCTGTTGAGGACATGAAAATAAAACAGTCAAAATCGGTGTGTCATAGACCAGGCACTTTGGAGACAGAAAATAGTTGCCGCCTACTATGTTGCTGTTGAGAGGCCGGGTGCATTTTCAAGACAGTGAATTAGTTCATATCTGCTCGGAAAATGAATTCATCAAAGCGGGGACCGGCTCTCACCTGGACTCCCTCCCCAGACACAGCCGAGCACTGCCTGAATCTGCCACTCGCGATCCCGGTATGTATGCAGGTTGAGTCCCTCGGCGATCTCGCTGGCCGGTGATGCTGTGGCCAGGTCCTGCTTATTGGCAAAGATGAGCAACGGGACACCCTTTAGGTTCTCCTCATGAATCAGCTCGGACAGCTCCTGCAAACACACACACTAATTGGTTTATTCATTCACCTTGGTTTTTCTAAAAGGAAAAAATCTCAACGTGGTATTCACTTACAACAATTCTGTTATGGGTGTTTTTTTTTTTTTTTAACTTTATTATTATTATTATTATTATTATTATTATTATTGGATGCAGAGATTAGCAGTGCACATCAAGCTTACCAGCCCCGTCTCCTCAAACCGCTTCTTGTCTGCACTGTCTATAACATAGATCTGAAAGAGCAAAGGCATAGCGATGGAATCATACTCTTATTGATTGAACAGCAGATGGAATTCAACATCAACATTTATCAGTTTCTACACTGCTCTCATTGTGGGTGTTTCTCAAGGTGTCAGTGCCTCTTGGGCTTACTCCTATACAGCAGTGGACAACGCAGTGAGAGTTAAAAATAGAGAATACAGTTTGCACATTTCTTGATAAATCCACACATTACATTACATTACATTACAGGCATTTGGCAGACACTTTTATCCAAAGTGCATTCAACATAGGAAGGCAAGAGAACTACTAGTCACCAGAAATCGTAAGTGCATTTCCTTCCTAAACAAACAACATTGATGTAATAAGTGCCTTTGTCGAGATACATTTAGACTGCTTAATGTGCAGATGAAATGTTGTGGCGTCTCATGCCAATACAGGAGCTTTTTATTTAGGCCAGAGAAGCTTTTACCGACTCCATATCTGGTCTCATCAAGTGATGTTTGCGTGGTATGTTTTATAACAATGTGCACTTTTGTGTCTTGTGCTTTCATTGCTTTTATTTTGTGTGTTTTCACTATAGGGACAATTAAATTGAAGGAATTGAAAGGGACACAAGTAAACTCACTCACCAATAGGTCTGTGTTTTCCAGGTACTTTTTCCAGAAGGGCCTGATCTTCCTCTGTCCTCCGATGTCCCATACATTTAGTTTCATGCCATGAGAGGCCACACTCTTAATGTTAAAACCCTGAAGTCAAATACAAAATTGGGATTACTGCATATCACTGCATTCACTTTAACACTTTTATAGCACCTGTGGTACCTTGTTGAGAAAATGATCGGATTCGGATGCACAGAACCAGCAAGATGAGCTGTGACGTCAATATACCAGAACATTATATGTATTTAATGAATTACACCTCAACGCTTGATTACTTGATAGATGTAGAAGTGCTGTCCTGGTGAGTTGTTCAACGTGTTAAGACACAACCTTTTTTCATAACTCGGCTCTTTCTGGTTCAGCCGGGCGAGGTTGTGTAACAACATTATCCTGGAGCCAATCTGAGGATAAGGCTGGAAGGATCAGCTGCAGTGTATGTGTTTATGTGTCAAGTTTGATTTAGCTCCTGCCATCTCTCACTATACTGCATCCTCTCTCCCTGGTGGCTGATGAGCCGTCACAGGATCTGGCAGTATGGCTGCTGTATGTCTTGTCTTGCGAGGGTGTTAGATAATCATATCAGCAGTTAGATAATAATATCATCGAAAGGGGGTGATAAAAAAGAAACCTCATCACACCATTTTCATCTTCTCACGTGGATGTGACGTGCATGTGTTGTGTGTGCAAATCCAGATGGTCTTGTAATGTTATGGTTTATCTCCTCCTAATAAAAAGGTTATTAACATCTAACAGGATGATCTAACATCCTCACATCACTGTCTGTATTATTAGAAAGACTTAAAGCAGGTGTACTGTAAAGTCAAACATTTCATTTCACTATAGGAAAAGAAAGGTAATCTGAATCTCATTTCTTTGAACTACAGCGTGATTAGGTACAGATGAGATAAAATCCCTGTGCCCTTTAGAATGACTTATAGTGCAGTATATAGAAAAGAGAAATACAATAGTTTGAGTTTGTAGAGTTTCATTCCAAAATGAGAAATCCACCATTTGAGATTTGTGGTAATCTTTAAAGAGCAGGGTGTAACTTAAGTCCTTGGTTGACAAAATAATAATACTGTATATTTTCTACTTCCTACATCTGGTAATGATTGATTGATTGATGATTTCCAAAATGTATAAGTAGCATTTTGTAATAAAACTCCATTGTTATGTATGTTAACTAAACAGGAGACACAAAAGAGATATGGATGTGGATATGGATCAGGCTGCCCGTCAGTGTTGCACTGTTTCGCACTTAATGATGCCATAGTGTTAAAAGACCTTGTTTTCTTTCTTTTCTCTGTGTGGTTTAGTGCGTGTGTGTACATGTGAGAGCACGGGCGTGTTTTACATGCAGCCTCCCCTGACCTGTGTGGGTGTGATGGTGTTAACGTCCTCGGAGGCGAGGCTCTTCAGCAGGGTGGTCTTGCCGGCGTTGTCCAACCCCAGGAGCACTATCCTCAGCTCCTGCTCTGTGGATCCCTTCAGTTTCTGAATCACTGAGAGTAAGCCCTGCATGGGGGGGGAAGGGCAACTTGGTAACATGCCACCCAGACCTCACATTGACTGTAGCATTCTCAGCAACCTTCCTTGTTTGTGATCGGCCAATAGGGAGACACCTATCCAATGGATAGAAAATCTAATAATGCTGGTAATGGTGGTCAGATTAGTGGGATTGTTCTCATCCTGTATGGAAGTCCACCTATATCATGACTGGCTGCCATTGGAAACATGGGTGGTCTAAGGTAAGAAAAAAAAACATGTAGGCTGTTCAATAATACTAAACAGAAGACTAATGGTTCTCAGCATGAAATCAAACTAAGAGCCCAGCTTGTTATGCTGAAGCATTTGGAAAGCCAGTGTACCCTCTGGAAGAAGCAGAGGGTATTTCTGATTTGAGGTCAACTTAAGTCACGTTTCTTGAAACGGATGAAACAGAGTTCACTTACTGTCCCTCTTGCTCCACCCACCCACCGCCGTCTCTCTGCCTTCTATCTGTAAGAATTAATCTGTTGCTTCATTTAGAAAAGCCCTAGTTTATTACAGCCCCATTCATATAATGGAGTACGGATTGATGTGATTAGTCTGAAGAGAGGTTGCACAAACGCACACAATACATTAAGACACCATAGCTTAACGTATACCAATATTTGATTCTAGGCAACAGGCGCCACAGTGTTTCTCTGATTCCCAGTGCATCAAAAGGGGCATTAGAGGTTCCCTTTAGATGCAAAAGTGCATGTATGGTAAAAAGGTCATTGATTTGTTCGGCACCAGATCAGGTCACCTACCTTTTGAGCTTCTCCCATGGTGCTGGTGTCCTGTGGCTTGGCTGGAGGGCTGCAGCTACATTCTCCTGTGAAGCTCACAGGTAAGTCAGCTATGCAGGTCACCTGGGAGTCAGGGCGCAGAAAGGTACCAGAGGCCTCCTTCTCTTCTGCTTCCTCCCTAGAAAACTTGGGTGGGTGAGTGTATGTGAATGTGATAGTAATGTCTACCTGGGCATCAATTGCCCCCTCGCCGACGTGGAGTTGGTAAATAGGAAGAGGGGGAGGGTGGATGGGACCAGGATTAGGAGGCCAGAATTAGCCCTAGTCATCCATGCATAGGCCACCCCGCCCCCCCCCCTCCACCCTCCCTCAGTCCATCTCTGCATCTCCACTTTGCAGTGGAGCTTTACCTGGATTATCCCTTAGCCACCTGCTATGGAGGAAACAGAAGAAACAGCCCGACACACACACACACACACACACACATATTTTACCATATGGTGGGAAGGCAAGGACACTGTTACTGCAGAAAAACAAAGACATTCAGGGAAACACTAGGCCTGACACAGTGTACAGAGAACAGAGACACAAGTCTGTTTAACCATGCTCAGTGCATAAACTTACTTATACCATGTTGTTAAACCAGGGAACTAATTTCTGTGTTCATAAATCAACTGTCAAATCCCATATCCCTCCCTCTATTGACTGGGAGGAGCGGATTGCATGTCATCACATATATCCATTACATAGCAGCTACTGTAAAGCTGCTCTCTGCGAGTCGTGAGTATCTGTGCGTTCCTGTGAGCAGAGCATTCAGCGGGATTAGTTTTAGCACGCCCGTCCTACGCCTGGATTAAAACATTTCTAGGCTCTTTTCCTCAACTGAACAGGCTTTCTGGACAGTGGGCGTGGCTAACGTGGTTGCTAAGTTACACAGTGGAACCACCCTGGTCTGGAAATGGCCTTACACCATCCCCCAAGCGACCCCAACCACCCACTCACTGACCCACACACACACACACACACACACACACACTTCACGTCGAATACATAGTTAAAGGTTTAAGTTTTTATTTCTGTACAAGCATTTATTACTATTTATTAATTTTTGAATGAGGCTGATAGTTGTTAGTTAGGCATGTCTGGGTTGAGGTGGAGCCCTGTGCTGATCTAGTGCCCTCTGCTCCCTCCTCTTCTTACTTTCAGCTGCATAGAGAGAGAGAGAGAGAGAGAGAGAGAGAGAGAGAGAGAGAGAGAGAGAGAAATGTTACACTTCATAATGTACATAAAGGTCTGAAATCCAAATGTAAACAACAATGACAGTATTGCTTATTTAACCTATTGATGTATCAGTATGTTGTCATTGTAAAGTGTATTTTTTGTAAACCTTGGAGTAACATATCTTGAGTTGGAATTACAAGAGTTAAGAAGTAAGACGGCTAATTTTCCCGTCTCCGAGCTGTTCAAGAACCTACTGCGGCGAGGGAAAGCGCATCATGTGAGTTCTGTGTGGACGTGGACATCGACAGAGGTGCACACAATGTCATCTAACAGTATGGCCCTCAGCTGAGCTCTCACCGTTCTCTTTGTGCAGCTTATACTTCATGGCCAGCCCCAGAGCCAGGATCAGCACCAGAGCTGAAACGCCACAGATCACCAGCAACAACGCAACTGAATCTGGATGGCAGAACAGACAGACATATAGGCAGATAGAAAGACAGTTACAGAGGCAGACAGACAGGCAGGCAGACGCCAAAGAATGTTCTGAAGGGATATTGCGGTATTGTCGCATTGGGATATTAATAGCTAGAAAGTGATTAATGTTTCTGCTCTTTCATTCAAATTCAGAAGCTGTAAAAAAGCACTCATCAGGCCTCTAACTTATTAAACTTATTAAAGGCCAGTTTAAATTGGCCTTTAATAAGACAACAGGAATCTGCAGCTCTATGAAATCGGCAGGGAAATGCCTAATTACCGGCTTCATCGTCCTCCGGTGGCAAAGATGTGACATTGCCACATGGGCTGTTAATGATGCAGTGACAGCGGCCCCCATGAGGTGAAAACACTTTGAGTGTCAGGTTGCTGGTATTATGGCCATCCAGGGTTTGCCCGTCCTTCTGCCACTCAAACCCCAGAGCCAATGAGGATACGTTGTGGCCAAATGCTATTGTGGTGTCATTGCCCTCCTGCAATTTGTATCCAGTGCAGGTGTCGGGAGACACTTGGCAGTCTGATGGGTGGAACAAATGTTTTGGGAAAATTAAACATCAAAAGGATATGAACCCCAACTGTGTCAAACTGAGAAATCAGATAGCGTGTCACTTTATGTTGTTAACGGCAAAGCCATTGATATTGCTCAGACTGCTGTAGCCTACCTTTTGTGCAGTTTGGCGGAAGATCTGGGCGTATTAGAGAGTATAGGGGATGTGGAGAGGAAGGAATACAATCATTTAGTACAGTAGAATATACATGAAATATAGGGTGGGACTCAGCTAAAATGGGCCATCATGTAAAATGGGCCAGATAAGGTTGGAGCTTCATAGCCCTTTAAAATTTTACAGCCAATCACAATAACTGATCTTGCATTGTTGCTGCAACACTAGTTGACATGTAACAATAGTTTTGATTAGTCTGAGGTTGTTAAGGTGGACAGGGCAGAGTGTTACATTAAGTACATCAGAGAAATTCTATGGTAAGTGAGCATGACATAGCAAATTTCACTCATCACTAATAAGGGTGATAAAGCATTTATAAGTAAGCTTACCAACAAAGCAAAATGTTTATGAACAATGTTTTGACAGGCTCTTTCAAATAAAAAAGTTGAAATTTCAAAAAACTTTGTGATTTTGTGAAAAAAGTAATTTTAGGTATTGGCCCATTTTAGCTTAACCAGCTAGCTAAAATGGGCCACGATTTTCAGCTAAAATGGGCCACATACACACACACTCTTACACAGAAGTTACACAGAAATTGAGGGCGCAAAACAGGTTCATTGGTCTAGATGTATCCAAGCGAAATCTTAACAATCTTAACAAAAAACAACCAAAGGGAAAAAAGCAAAAAAAGAAAATAGCACAAAGCAAGAGTGGCAAACCCCCACGCACGGCCTGCCAGAGAGTGTATGGTGACGTGAATGACCCAAAGGCCACGGAGGACTGGGTGTGCTCTTGTCAGTGCGACTCATGGTACCACGAGAGCTGTGGAGAGGATAATGGCATCTATGATGATGATGGTTACATCTGCAAAGACTGTGTTTGAGATGTTCTACTTTTTAACATAATGTTTGACAAATGTTGACACAAGCATGCACCTACACACACACACAGCTACACACAGTCCCAGAAAGACACACACACACACACACACACACACACACACACATGAAACAGACAAAACAGACACAAAGACACTAATGCGCAGAAACACACACCCATACAACATGATCAGTTAATTTTTAAATGCATTTTTCAATTAAATATTTGTTCAACTTTTTATTGCATGAAATGTATTTACGGTGTTGTTACTATGGTACACCAAAGACAATAGTTAGTGTCAATTTACTGTTAAAATTAAAATGATTTCAGCTGAAATTACTGTGTTCTCTCTTTATATTGGCCCATTTTAACTGAACAGCTGGCCCATTTTACCTGAACATTGTGTTGTAGCTCAAGAGGGAACCTGCTGATACTCTAATCCAAAACAATTATACTTTTTCACATTTTTTTAACAAATAAATATTTTAGAGACCCATGCCAATTTATAAAAATATCATTAGATCTCCTGCATAGCTTATTTGATGGTCTTATAAATCATTTACCAAAAAGTGGCCCATTTTAGCTGACTCCACCCTATAGTAACATTCATTACATTCATTTTGAGGGGAGAAAATCAGAAGAAATTGGCTACTGACCATTGATGCATATATATATTGCTGAATATAATCATAGCATTTTCTTCTCAGAGGACAGAGAGTCAGCACAATATAGATAGATAGATAGCTAGATAGCTAGATAGATAAATAGATACTTTATTGATCCCTGGGGGGAAATTCTGGAAGGCCTCTTTGAAGAACTCTGGTATGTTTTTCATCAGTCTTTTCCCCTACTCCAGACTACCGGCCCGATATCCCCCAGCGCTACTCTATCTAACCTATTCTGTTCATTAATCCATAATCTTTCTAAATTTCTAAATTATTACATCCATCCATAAATTCTAAATTTAGAAACATCCCAACAAACGGACAAAATAGACACCAACAAATAAAACGTTCTCCTGACAGTTGCTGCCATATAGCTATCAATGTATTTTGATAGCTGAATAAAATACAATCGTGTTCCTATTGTAACTATTCCAGTACACTGGCATGTACATAGATCACCTCATGTATATAATGTAAGAAATACTGACCATTGACGCACTGAGTAATATTGTTTAAGCACTGCTGGCAAAAACCTATGGGGAAACAGACAGGAAGAATAATACTCAGAACAGCTTTCATGTGCAATAATCAAAGTATCAGAGAACAATGAGGCACACTGTATTGAGTGATGAAGCCTGTATATAGCCTTATACAGTATAAACAGTGAGAGGCACCAGGTATCTCTGCAGGAGTTTCTTCTGTGGCGTTACATCTCAGAGTCTGATTAGGAACACAGGTAGAGCAAACCGCAGCTACAATAGAAGATGAGTGACAGGTGTATTAAGCTAAAAACACATACATATTCAGGATCCCCCCCACCCACCCCACCCAGATCTGTCAAATTCAAAGAGCGGCTCCTTACATATGAGAAGATGACCAAGCAAAGGATATAGGGACATCTCTCTCACAGCCATTATCTGTTAGACCAAAGACTCACATTATTAAATTATTTTCAGAAGTCTATAATATCCTCAGCCCACATCCTGTCCTCGACAAGGTGCCAAGCTTTTGATAAATGGAATAAGACAAATACACTTTGATGGCACTGATGCATTATAACACTTTTCATATGAGTTTTTTCATTGCATTGAGTGAGGATAATTACCTGCTGTGGTGGTATAGTTTTTCCTCATGCACTGAGTTCGAAGGATGACGAGCAAGTGAGCCTCTCTGCTTTGCCTAAGCTACAGAATGGTCCTTGTACTGGAAAATGCGCACTGAAACACTGATCATAAACACTGATATCAATGCAAATTAACTCATTTCTAGAGCTCTTCAATGGCCATGCAAACAATATGGCCGTTTATTTTCAAGGGTGAGAGATGCCTATGATGATGATGATGATGATGATTATACTGCTTGCTGTTGTGTTGATGATGATGCCCAGGTTGAAATAATTGGAAGGTTACAATGTTTACACACACACAGAGGTGGGGAGAGAGAGAGCGAGAGAGAGAGCGAGAGAGAGAGAGAGAGAGAGAGAGAGAGAGAGAGAGAGTGTGTTATGGTTACATGTAACCTGTTATCTCCAATGTTATTACCAATGCAAACTATCCACTGGCTTCCCACACACCATTAAAGTCAAGCTTACTAAGAATAACAGCGCTCAGGATCTTGGCCAAATAGGCAGTGAATCTACACTTACAGGGAGATATTTTATTTATCCTTTATTAAAGTGTTAGTGCACAAGTCCTTGACTATTGTATTTCCACAATGGCCAGTAGAGAGTGCTGCTGGTGATTCAAGTATAATTCTCTCTCTGCCTATCAATTCAATTAAATGTGCTTTACTGGCATGAAGGTTAAGTGGACAGTATGCCAAAGCGTCTGAATACAACTGAATAAACATAAATAACTACTACATAACATCTGTTCCACTTGCATGACTGTGTGTGTTTGTGTACTGCCTTACCTTGTTAACCTAGGATCTGTTTTGTTGTGTATTCAGCTGTGCTCTCTCTCTCTCTCTAGGAACTACTACTACTTAACACTTCCTTTTAGAGGCCTGTTTCAGCTTAAAAAGTCATTTCATATTTGACTTTGACATACAGCAGGTAAGTAGTCAACGTGATTTGTATTGATCTTTTCACTGTACAAAATGCAATTTAGTCAATCATCTTTGGATTTCCCAGCAAAAGTAAGCAGACCAGCTGACTATTAGTGTAGACACAATAAATGTTGACGGTGAAAATTGAAAATCCAAACAAGTCTCGACAGTAACGACAACAGCCCGCGGGACGAATGAAGCGCACCATTAATTAAGATTCACCTGGGCCAAGTGGGCCGTCAGCATCTGCGCGTGACAGGACTCAGCGAGTAAATTGGGGAAAACTGGCGGCAATCAGGGGAGATCAAAGGACATTGTTAATTAACTTCAACCAGTTTTGCCTCTAGCAAGCGCGCTTGCTGTCAAAGCTCTTGTCTTGACTCGAAGTGAGTCCGTTTCCCTGAAGATGGTGGCCTTCAGCGGACTTTATCGGAGTCTCTCCCGGTTGGCCAAAGGTGCAGCACAAAAGCACTACAGACAATATGAGAAACGGTTCACTAACACTGGCATCGTGACTGACGATAAGGTATGACTAGCCTTTAATGCATAAACGTGTTTGGAGGGTTTGTGTTGTCAACTGTGATGGGGAAGCTGATTTGAAAGTGTAGTTTTGCATGCAACCAGTTAGTTCACACGATGGGAAGAAGTTGTTGAACTACAGCAAAGCTACCCTGAAAACAAATCATTTTGCCATGTAAAGTTACTCATAAAAAGTAGTGAGTACTAGTAATCATATCTACAGCTGAAATGTCATATGTTGTTCACTGTGTTCATAATGTCTACACCCTGACAGCTGTCGGCCAGAAACTAGAGTTTTCACTGGGACACCTGAGACTCTAGTCTGGACCTAAACCCAAACCAAGCAACCCACTTTGGGTTATTTAGAAAAAAGTGCAGTGAATGTTAACTTTCTGTTGTATGTAAACTTAAAATAAGGAGCAAATAAATAAAAGGATGAACAATCCACTCCAGTTGTTTCAGGGATGATGGAAATCTACTTCAGTCTGCTCTCCAGAACCTAAACTATAAAGGTTTAATGCTGTTTAGATTTGGTGGTTGGGGAGGCCTTGGAAGGCATTTAACTCCATCCTGGTGTTCATGATGATTCTGTACAGTGTGTATGGGAACATCATGAGAGAACGCTGCATGTACTGCTCTTATGTCCAAAAGTATTTTTCAAGTTAAAGGAGTCAGTAGTTAAAATGCTAAATAAAAGAGGCACAGAGTTTTAAACATCCTCAGAAAAGTAGCAATAATACTAAAGTTTAGTAGCTAGAAGTGTTATCAAGTTACTGTGTATCTCTGCATCACAATTGCAGAGTTTTATAACAGCTGTTAGCTGCATCAAGCTACATGATGCACTACATAAGTACAGTGACGTTGGATCAAAAGCACCAAGCGTCTGTCTTGTCTGTTTGCCCACATCAGAGGGTTTCTCAAGAGGCAGGCTGAAAACAGTTTGATCATAGTAACCATACTTCCTCTTTTGTGGCTCGTTGCCATGGCAAGACTTCCCTTCCAGGCAGGAAGTGACAGGAAGTCCCAAGTGATGAGGTCCTGAGTGTGTGAGAGAGTGTATCAAGAGGTGCCAAGAGGGTGGAGTACTCCACTGTTACCCCTGATTGTGTACACATCGTATAGGATTTCACCCTTTAGACCGGTGGTCGGGCCACCATGGCAAAGAACTGTAATTCTCTAGGGATTCCTGTTGGCTATATGGTAAGTTGGCATCAATCTCCTTATTAGGTTTGGCTTAGATCTGCAGTTGATCCAATAAGTTGTTCAGGGTTGTATGATTTTTTTTGGACAATGATAACGATGCTACTGCTGGTGAATATACAGTGGCAGGTTTCACTAACTGTTACATCAGTGGAATACTGATTTTCTTTTCTATGACTGGAGACACAGTGGAGAGTTGGGATGGTGTTGAATGTCTAAGTCGTGGCCTTGTAATGTTATTGCTGATGATTTAGTAGACAGCGATTTCTTATGAAAGAATGAAGAAGAATATTCTTATGGTTAACCCAATGCTAATATGCCCACAGTTGACATGGAGGTTGATACGTTTTGTGCCCATCTCTCTCTCAGGTGCACAGTGCAGCAGCTTCTTTTGTTGGCTTGTATGTTCTGTCTCCGCTCCTCCAGATTAGATCCTCAGCAGTGCCAGAACATATCGGGCTGTGCAGCTACAGTTGGTTGCTACTGAAACAGACTGACCCTGCTTGAGTCAGAAGCGGAAACTGAGCCATGCCTGTTTGCGAATCTGTTGTGTGTAGGCTGAGTTGGCCACACTCAACTGTCTGTAGACCATAGCGTTTGCTATATTGGTTTGGTTCTGCTGAAGGTGTGAACGTCTATCTAAAGATATACTTCCTAGATGCTGAAAGGCTATGCTTGTACTATAGTTTTAAAAAATGGGCTTCTCTGTGCTTTGCATTTTGTTTGGTTAATACTGTTACTATGGCTGGGTTATAGAAACATCATTGTATTTGGATTTGTTTTTACATTTGCATTTGCAGGAAATACAGCCCATATTGCCATATGTGGTCATAACATCCATGTGTAGCCCTGAGCCGTTGTCATTACCAAGAACAGACTAATGCAGAATTATCTTCCTAATGGCACAATTATTTAAAATTCACCATAAAGGAGCATGTTAGAAGAAATTAAATTAGCTACTGTGACTATAACCTCTTGTCTAGGAAAAAAAGTGATGTTATATTTCTACATAGGAGATGACTTATTTTGTAGTGGGTGGAGTTTCAAATTGTCCTGCTGCCAGCCAATAGAGGGCAATAGAGGGACTCTTTCTTCCAGGACTTCTGCATTGGCTTCAAAAGCCAATGACCATTGTGGCCCCTTAGCTTAACCTGGATTTTTGTTGGTCATGTTAGAGATTGGTGGGAAAAGAGTCCCACCTGCACACTTTAGGAGTAGCTGATTGTTGGGAAACCTTGACTGTTAGTCACTTTTGATATGGAGGCCTAAGAGACATGTAGAGTACAAGTTGTTTGTCTGTCCTCATCTGCTTTTGTTTGTGTGATTTTACTGTAACTGAAAACATAGTTTAGAGCATTGAACATGACCTTAACCCTCTATGCCTCCACACTGTAGGCTGGGTCAAATGCCAAAGTGGTTCTCAGCACATTTGTGTGCACACAATTTGCAAAGTTTAGTGACCGTATTTATGTATCTCTGAGAAAGAGCCTGAATGGAGAGACGTTTGACAATTGTTTGAATTGAATTGTTTTAGTGAGCTCTGAAAGGTGAATGAGAGTGATTGGCGTCAGCGGCACAACCACTTCCTGTGAACGCAGCAGCCTTGCCTGATTGCACCACTATTACATAGAGAGATGGCAGGAAAAAACAAAAAAATGCAGCTGGTCGTCACATTTCACTTCCTGGATCCTAAATATGTGCCTTTGCAGGCATGTATGTAGCTTCCATAACTGGGGTGGTATCAGATTACTTGATTATTGATAATATTTCAAGGAAATTCAAGTTTTTACTGTGATATGTAATACTGTGGAACAGCTCCAGATTTTCATTCTTATTGCATCAGAGTAAAGTATTAGTTCTCTGGTTTCTCACTTTGGGAGAGATCTCAAATATTGTTTGTACTATCCTAGACAAAAGGAATAAATTTAATTCAGTTTACCCTTTGTGTGCAGATGATATTTCTGAGTCAATCAACAACATCTAGCCCATGAGGTGTACTCTGTCTTATCGGCTGTCTTTTCAAATTGCAATTTGTTTGATTATTGTTGGAAATTCCCCAACCCTTTCTCTCACACTTTGCAGAGCCAGGCAGTGTCAGATGGAGGTAAGCATGACTATCTCTTGTATATCTCACATTTCCAAGAACTGGACATGTCTATGCATGACACAAAAAACACTGGACTCAGATTCCTTCTTAGTCATGCTTACTTTGTTTCCTGCTAAATGTGTGTTTGTGTTTCAGAGTTGAACATGTCTGCACGGGGCTGTGGAGGTAGCAGCTCCAGTCTGCCAGGGACTCGGGGTAGAGAGGCTGGCCAGGCTAACAGCGTGCTGAGCTGGGCTGTCTCCTTTGAAAAGCTGCTGGAGGATCCCCCTGGAATCCGCTGCTTCACGGTGAGAGAGACACGCACAGTACGGCTTTGCCTGCGTCGTGTTGTCGCTATACAAGTACATAAAAAGTGTTGATTCTTTTTAAAACAAGTTCCCTCTAGCTAGACGTGTCAAACCTCTTCATGAAGTGTGAATGCTATGTGTGTTTTTCCACAGTCCTTTTTGAGGTCTGAGGTCAGTGCAGAGAACATACTCTTCTGGCAGGCTTGTGAAAGGTTCCAGAAGATTCCAGCCTCTCATTTAGAAGAGGTACGGTGGCATTTTCCCCCTCTCTATTTAGTGTGTCGGCCTTGGAGTTGTGTTTTAACCTTCCTTTCTTGTCATTCATCATGCATTGTGCTGTCGGTTGCATATTTCACCCCCCTCTACGCTCTCATGGATATCTAAAATCTCCACATTGTGATTTCCCCAAAGCATTTTAGCACTAAGCAGCAGGATGGTTAGGTTGATGAGTAACTTGGTTAATGGGTCACTCTATTCTGACTGATTTGTGGGCGGTGCGAGAGGCCTGTGGTCTGCAGCTGCAGGTTTTGATCAGGCAAATCATGTATTTATTGCCACTTCAGTTACAGCGTTACATTTGATGAGTTAACATAGCTAACTATGGCGTGGGGATCTCATGTTGTTTTTACGACTGGAAAAAATTAACTATACAATTAGAGGGTCCTCTCACATGTTCCTGTCAAAATGGGGCTCTCTAATCTCTTACTTTGACGGTTTGAAAGATCTACCTGAAAACTGAGGTGGTGACCCTTACTGCTTGGCAATAGCTACTCTTGGACAATACTTACTGACCAGTTCTTAATGGACGTTGTGCCTTGTGGGGGAGGGATCAGCTGTGGAGATTCGTCAGCACTGATTGGAATGACATATGTTTAGGATTTTTTTTTCTTTTACTGTCTGTCTGTCATGTCAATTATATAATTATATGTTAAAAAAATATATAATAAAATAAAAAACAATACGACCCCAAACAAAAAAAAAATTACATTCAAAAATGTAATTACATTAATTGAAAATAAACAGGAAAAAAAAATCTCCAACGTTACTTGAGAGCTTACCATCAACCCCAACAAAGCAACCATTCTCCAAGCATTGTTTTTTAGATGTTTATGCCCGTAGTCTTCAGATTAAAGCTGCAGCAAACCGCAAACTCATCCAGTTTGAACTTTCCAGGTGTAATTATTGTTGATGAAATGAAATTGTTAGGGAAACAAGGAAGTGTGGAAATCTGATTGGCTGTTGACGTCCGATGACCGCAAAAAGTTCAGTTGTGACAGACTTTTCTCGGCCGACGAGGTTACTCGTCCACACATTGGCTGAGTTTCTCTATAGCAAAACGAGGACTTATAATTGTGTTGCTCACAGTGTGAATGCACGGGGAAAGGTTGTTTGTCCAGGTGCCAGTCTTCAGTAGGTTTCATTCTGACAGTGCTGTTGTGTTTAAAGCTGAAGGAGGCGGCTTGCTCCATCTACCAGACCTACCTGGCTGACAGCGCACCCTACTCAGTCAACATTGACGACACAGCCAAGACGGAGAAAAAGGACCTGGATCAACCCACACCTGTTATGTTCAACAAGGCCCAGGCACAGGTCTGCTCGTAGTCCACACACACATCTATCAACACACTAATACACGTTTTGTACCTCACCCTCCTCACATACTGTCATAAAGACACACCTGCAATCCTGTAGCCCAATACACGTCTATGTAATTTGGACATTGTGGGTGCTGTAACTGACTGTGTGTCCCTGCTTTGTGTCAGATATTTAAGCTGATGAAGATGGACAGCTACAGGCGCTTTGTACGCTCTCCTCTCTACCAGAGCTGCACCTTGGCTAGTGTAGAAGGCAGGCCTCTACCCAGTGTCTCTTTGGAGCCAGCCCGCATGGGATCTTGGGAAGACATGGCCACCCAAAGCCCCTCCTTTTGTGATAGAAACAAGGTACAGCGAGAGGAAGGAAATGAACAGGGGGGAAGGGAATTAATGAAAATGACAGCAGGATAGGAGGGAGCAAAGCCCTGGATTCTCTTTTGCCCCGTTATCAACCAGGGCATTATACAAAGTCGGCAAGCTTGATTTGATAGTTCCCTGATTATTTTAATTATATTGTAATGGCTTGTTATCACTTTGCTGAACAGAACGGGAAGCCAGACAGTCAAGGTGGTATCACAGAGAAACAACTGCAGAAAAGAGGATCCTTGGGAGGTAGTGCCTGTCGAACGGCAATTCTGTTTAAGCTTCTGAATCAGTTTTGTCTCAGGGTAAATTCTTTGACTTTATTTCACGGTTTCTCTGTCTTCTTCCCGTGTATAGCAGTAGATATGTCCCACACCCATGCCTCAGTGTTCCGGAAAGAGTCCCAGATGTCAGTCAAGTCAAACAGCAGTGTGGAGCTTGGCTCCCTCTACAGGCAGGGAGAGGTCAGTGCACTTGTCAAGGGGCTGTATAGCTGCAGCTGGCGTCTCCTAACAGAGATGATACCTATTCAATATGTAGTCTACTAGGTGACAATTCATATGGCTTAGAGGAAAATCTACCATAAAATAAATTAGAATTGTGACTATTATGTCTTGACTCTTGTGTCTTGCCTCCCTCGCTCCATCTCTGATTTAGAATGGCAGGTCCAGTCCTTGCTCCCCAGAACAGGGGGGAGGAAGTGGGAGTCGCTCCGGGGTGGAGGGGGGCTACTGCTGTGTCTACCTACCTGACGGCAGTGCCTCCCTGGCCCCCACGCGGCCCGGCCAGCCCCTCAGAGACATGCTGGCTAGCCTGTGTGAGAAGAGAGGTTTCCCGCTAAAAGACATCATCATCTACCTTCATGGCAAGGAAAAGGTGACCACTTAGCTACTTTGTCTCAGCCCCAGTCCTTAAAAAACCTGAATGGAAAAGACCTTTAAGGCAACAAATTTAAAAATGCCCATGCTGTTCTGCATTACATTGCATTCCCCAGTTAATGTTTGCTGACATCCTTCAAAATTGTTATAATCTCTCATTGTATGATAAACTGTGCTCTCCCTACAGCAACCCTTATCCCTGGACCAGGACTGCTCAATACTGAGAGACCAGCAGGTCTCCCTAGAGCTTAGGGTGACATTTGCGTGAGTCAACTGTGCCACTTCCTCCATGCCTTCCTTTCTGTCTTTCTCACCCAGGCAGGGTTTCACACACACACACACACACACACACACACACACACACACACACACACACACACACACACACACTCTCACACCACAGCATGCCACTTCTCACCATTCTAGAGGGAACTCCTTGTGCTCCTTGTACCCCAGACCTAGAAATGGGTTTTCTGGACAGTAAGCGACTGGAGTTATTAGTATTTTCAATGAATGAGTTAGGAGATGAATTGACAGTTTTAATCAGCTTGGTAGGAGAACAATTATGGATTGCCTGCTAAGAATTAAGTCTCTAATGACAGTTTTCTCTGTTGCTGTAGGCTTCAGACCCCTAGACCATAGTCATGTTCTACTGCTATGTCCACTGCATGTGATTGGGTTTTAATGTTACTTGCTACTATATGAGGGAATGTGTTGAGGGGTGTGTGTTTGTTTCAGGCTGGAGGTAGTCTTCACTGGTAAGACAACGGGCATTGTGGTGAAGTCCAGTAAGACGTTGCAGGATGCCCTCTCTGCGGTGCTGCAGAAACACCACCTCAAACCACATGATGCTCTGGTCACCATGGTGAGCACTGGCCAATCGTGTGTGTGTGTGAGAGATTGAGACCATATGTAACTGATTTTGTGTGTGTGTGTGGCACCATCTGTCCAATTTCAAGCCTCCATGCCTTACTTCCTGTGATTTCAGGATGGGAGTGACGAGCCCCTGAACATGAGCACCAGTGTGTTTAAACTGGCCAATAAGACGTTGCAGCTTGACAAGTCCAAAGGTGAATATACTTGACCCTAGAAAGCCGGAGCCAGCTTGTGAGCCAGTGGAATCAAACGTATAATATCGTTTTGTGACAATAGACTGTACCTTTCTCTGAGTTGTGCTCTTTGAAATTGCGCAGCCACACCCAGCAGTCGGTCCAGAAGAATGCAGTTAGGCCCTAAATCCTCTTGAGTATCGGCCTTAATAAGCTTTGGCTGCCAATAATCACTTTAGCCATCTTCACAGAATAAAGGCAAGCACACATTGGAAATCTTGTTTTTCTGTTGCAGTTAGTAAAATAATTGTTTGAATCTTCAGAACACAGAATATAGCTCATTACTTGTTGTTTACTGTTTACAGCCTTTTTGTTTTCCTCCCTGCTGTGGTTGCCAATACTTCTGGGGCCACTGTAGATCCTGCCAATCAAACCTCATAATTATTATGATTCAGAAGTGTGCGTAATTACAGGTATGATATACTTGTGAAGAGGCCTCAGTAATGATGCTAAATATTTCTAGAAATGGAAAAACAACTCTTCACAATAACGAAAAGTAGCCTAGGCTTGGCCACCTGCTGTTTTTTTACATAAATCATTTAGGAGCACAGGGGGAAAGCTGCGAACAACTCAAGTTAACCAGAGGAGCCTACTTTTTGTCAGCTGTGCATCGGAGAATATGAATGAGTTTATGAAAGAAAATTAGTTTATTTTTTTATTGTTCAGCAGGTTTGAGGATGTGTGCCACAGCAGCGTGACTCCTTATAGCAGGAGGAGTTAAGGAGGAGTTAGTTAATAGAGGCTTGGTTAGCCAGAGGAAACTCAACATTTATACCAGAGTTAGAGTAGCTCATCGTTACCCATCCCCATTATCCGTTAGGCGTATCCACACCAGTCCGGCAGGGCCCAGCCTGTTACCATGGTTACCTTCCAAACAAACACTGCAGAAAGGCAGAGCAGTGAAGTGGGCTTGTGATTGGGAAAGGGCCTATTTAACGGTTACTGTAGCCTACGTTGTTTTCTGAATAAAAAGCTATTGCTCTGTGTTTTGCCGGGGGAAGTTACTGCTGTCAAGTTTCAGGTAGAGTCTGTCGAGTCCTGGTTTTCACGAGTCACGACTCGAGTCTGACTTGAGTCCAAGTCTCCAGCTCTGGGCCATACATGCCGAATTATCCTTGAGCAAGATACTTGGCCGCGGTAGCTGGGCGCCCCATCCAGAGGAAAAAATAACATTTCTCCTTGGGTGATGAATAAAGTATATCAAATCAAATAAAGGCCTTCGGTTTTCCATTACATGTGAATACAGATGCAGTGCTGTGGGTCATATCATGTCTGTGATGCATTGCATGTTCTCATCTGAATGCTGCCTGAACCCTGCCTCTGCCCTCCTTGGCGTAAAGGGACTCTTTTCGTCATTGTGTTTCTTTCCCTGGGACCCAGGGAAGGTTGTATTCCTTGGCTCTCATTTGCACTTAGATAGCAAGGAAGAGTCTTTGCACTGTCTACTTTGGTGCTCTCGTTTTCTATGTCACTGGGTTTTCCATTTTCTCTACCACGGTCTCTTTCTCTCTAACTTGCTCACTCTCTTCCTCCTTTTCTGTGGGGTCCTGATGTCTGAGTACATTTGGCTTGTTGAGTGCTGTGTCACTTTGAATTCACTCACCTCCTCTCCCCACTGCTGAGGGACCAGAACCAACTTCACTTTGGATCAGTGCTCCCTGCCTCAGCTCCACTCATTCTGTTTAATAAGAGTGGCAAGGAGAGAAATAGATTGGATTAGAGTCGCTGTATCCCAAGAGGACCAGTTTAATTCGTTTCAAGCATGTTTTTATCTGGCTGAGATTTCAATGTTTAGCACAATGGAGCACTTAAATTCTGTAACATCATCAGCAGCCTTCTCCCCTCTGTTAACAGTAAAGGTTTCTGTCTGTCGTACAAAGTAATAGCTTATTTATTCAGAATGGACGTACTATTCCCCGCAGTAGAAACTGATTTATATCTTTGTGTGGTATTGGCAGGAAAAGACCAGAGCAGCAGTTCCAGACCCAGTGGCCTTACTCCAGCCACACAGGTGAGGCATTGCTCAGACTGCTTAACACGCCTTATTGTAGGACTGTGCAATAAATTAGGTCCAAAGCAGTTGTAAAACCAATTCACGGTGTTGCCAACATAAAGAAAATTCACTTTGGAACATTGAACATTAGTGCAGCATGGTATTGACAAAAAATCGAAATGCATTTCCCTCCCTTTCTGTGTTGCAATATCATTGATTGGATGATTTATTGGGGAAAATGAATCGATATATATCCCAGGTTTCAACGTAAAAATAAAACCAGTTTCTAATGTTCTCTCTGATAAATGTACAGTACATACAACTATTTTCACCTAACTCCTTTTTCAGCACTTGGTTGAGGATGAGGTTGTGATTTTCTCAATTTGAGTTTAATATTATGTCTTTGTAGGCCAAGGATTCTGCACAGCTTTAGGCCTTGTTTTTCCCTCTAATGAAAAGTTGTAGTCTCATGTGATTTGTAATTTTTTTTTTAGCCAATACTGTGTGTACTGTACAACTTGTCATTTGTATTATGCATCTGGTCCCAGGGGCGAGCGGCAAGTGCAGGTGTTGTGGAAGCCAGGTCATCGCCCCAGGCAGACGGAGCCAAGCCCAAGCCCAGTAAGAACCACGACATAGATGGTAGGACACCCCCAGCAGTATCCAGCCAGGATAGGGGGACTCCTTGCAGATGTCTTGAGCTAGTTGCCATGCTAGCCACATTTCCTAGATCTGTTTTTCACGCCCCTATTATATACTTTTTCCATTTTTTACTTATACAGCCAATCTTAAGGTCAATGTTTTTGGAACCTTTGCTGTGGCCTTGCACACTATCACTTATTTGCCCAGACCTCAGACAGAATAATTGGTTGCCCTATAGATGACTAACTATAACCACAAACATTTAAATGCTTTATGTAACTAAAGACATAACAGAATTTATTGGGATGAATGCAAAAATGAACATAATACTTTCTGTCTGTGTCTGTGTCAGGGTTGTTGGAGTTGTTGAGCAGGGCTCAGTGCTACAGGGTTGATGACCAGCGAGGTCTTCTGACCAAAGAGCACCTAGAGGTACCCCTGTTCCTCCAGCTGCCCTCAGACCAGGAGCAGAACTCAGAGGGAAAAGGGCCCATGGCCACCGGCTCCTGCCCCACAAACACCAAAGGGGAATCCAAAGACCACACCTCATCTACTTCATGTTTAGTTGGAGGCTCAGGGGAAACCACTGACTCTGCTGGCTCTGAACCTACAGATGTAAAAGAAACAACAGTTTGAAGTGTGTGTGTGTGTGTGTGTGTGTGTGTGTGTGTGTGTGTGTGTGTGTGTGTGTGTGTGTAGGGGGAGGGGGGGTGTGAGGACTGAAAGATGGATGTCTATGTAAGTGGGGCAGGTTATCCTGCATATTTAACGGCATGACCAAAAACTAGTGGACCGGAACAAATTGTTAATTTTAGAGTAAACTGGTCAAGCACTTTTTCTTTTTATGATTGTTTATAAATAAGCTCTGAAACAGTAGTATGCTACAGTCTCTGGTACTAATTATGGGCCTCATCAGGCAATATGGCAAAATAAAAAAAACCCATGGCAAGCATTTAAAGTTTCGAAACACTACACATCCATTATGGAAAAATGTTACTTGATGTGTATTGTTCAATATTTCAAAAATACACAGCAACATCAGCAACAATGTAGCTATTTTACAAAAAGATTGTAAAACAGTTGCCAACAACTTAAGTTTTACTTAAGATACAAATCCTTTTTTTACTGTAGATGTCAACATTTTGCCTTTTCTTTAATGGTGGATATTAAATTGGAATGAAACTTCAGTCTATGCAAAGTAAATGAAACAATACCCAACCTTCAGAAAACATTTGACCTGTATAATTAAAGTTGAAGCTCAGCACTTCGTCCTGAAGCCCAATTATTTCCTCTAGTGTTCCCATAGTGTAGAGGCCATACATTATGAACTGCAGTTCAAATTGATTTTGCTTCTCATGTCACAACCCAACCATACTGGTCTCCTCTGAACACAGGACCTGGTGACTGGCCAAAAACGGTGTTTGAAGTGTATTGCATGTGATTTTTACTGTAATGGGTTTTTGATATTTTTTTGAATAGTAGTTTGCATTTTGTGTGTGTTCCCGCTATTCTTTCCATTTGTATGTTTGTGGCACTTATCGAGCACATTTTGTTTGTCGTGTTGGCACATTTGATGATCCCTCGTGATTGGCCACGTCCTCTCTTCCTGTCACCTCAGACTAAAGCTCAGGGTCCAGATCTACAGTATTAATAGTATGACCACTGGTATTATGGAGAGGGAATTGGGTTCAGTGATTATCAAAATATCCCACACGGTGTATGCACAGTATTAAATAATGTTTTATGAAAAAGTGTAATCCTTTGTCTCTGAAGTTTGTTTGTAGAAATGGCAATCAGATTCCTGGTGTTAGCCCCGGGTCGAGAAATCTTTGGATGATTGGCTAAGGTCAGTCCCTGTCTTGTTTAATGGTCGAGGTTGATGATCCTTGATCTGTTGTTATATGGTGAGGAAGACCTGGTGTTGGGTGGATGACTCATGCCCAATGTAAAATGTCTTCTCTACAAAAGGCTCAACAAGTCCAGTCCAGACCAGGGTTTGACTGGCTGTCTCCTGTAACTATCCTTTTATTCTGTATTCAGCCTGTTTCTAAGATGGCGTCACGTAATGATGTCATTTTTGACGGGGGTCGGTGCAGTGCTGCGATAGGCTCCTTATCACCTTACCAGCCAACGACTTGCTCCATCTCTACTTGTTGCTGGAAGGTGTTTTCTAATTGAGATGGACTAGGAATAGTACGGGGGATATTTGGCCATTGTAGGTGTTACAAAGTAGATTAGATGAGTCACAGATGGGATCATCCACTGTCAGCAGCATGTTATCTCAGAAGGTCATAATGAGGGTTTGTTAGCAGCATCAAGCTTCCTCCTTTGCCCACTTGTGTACATCATATTGCAGATGTGACTAATTATTATTGCATTGTGTTCACTCAACCTGTGACGTATATAAATGTACTAGGAAGCATGTCTATTATCAATGTTCATCATCACACCCCCACCTTCAGGCTCTCTCAAGCTTGACACATGAGCATTATACAGCTATGATGGGTTAGACTTGGCACACCTGGTGTGTGTGTGTGTGTGGGTGTGTGGTGTGTGTGTGGGGTGTGTGTGTGGGGTGTGTGTGGTGGTGTGTGTGCGTGTAGCCGTGTATGACTGGTGCGTCGGAGGAGCTATGAATGGGCAGAGGGGTGTGCTCTCAGAGACTCCATAGCAGCACCACAGCAGTGAAATGAGGAGTGCCATCTACCCTCCTGCACGTCTTTACTGAGAGGGAAAGGAGGGTGAAGGAGAAAAGGAGGTGAGTGTCTGAATTTCCCCCAGGCATTGTACTAATCTCTCATTTTTTTTGGGTGATCGCTGTGTTTGTACAGACACTCATTAGATGTGTATGCCTGCCCTTTCTCTCTGTCACTCTCCATTCCTCCTTTCTGTATTACTGTCTCTCTCACTTTGTGCATTTGTGTGCCTCCTTCATTAAATGTCTCATGCTGTCTTCCTCAGAATGTGGCTAAATTACCTCTTTGTTCATAGAAAACCACATCTGCAATAGTCAGTGTAGATTGAGACAAGTGCCAAGGTAAGGTTACTGTCTCCTATCTCTGCTTTGTAATTGGAAAGGCATATTTACTGCTTTTGAACTATGTTTGAGCTCAGTTGCAGTAGTCTGGCTGTAGTCTACCATACACTGGGATAGATTACAAACAGGCTATGCATATCTGGAAGTCTTTATTATCTGAACTCAATCTTTGCTAATGGTTGCTCAGAGAGGTACTCACTGTGCCAGTGAGTGTTCTGCAGAGGAATGCATAAGTGGTGTAAAACTAAACCCATCCATTAGATCAGTGCTTGCACATTACTTTGTATTGTGGATCACAATCCACTGAAAGATTATGCTTGGCTGGTGAAGGACAAAGAGTATGTGCTCTGTGTGGTAAAGAGGAAAACGACAGTCACTAGCACTGACTCTGTATCAGGTGAGTTGCACATGGTGGAGCTGTGATTCAGTAGCGGGCAGGGAGCAGATGTGTCGACTACTGACTAAAGATCAACGGACCGGGGGGGGGCAATGAGGGGGTGGGGGGAGGTTCACCTTAGCGTGGCAGAACAGACAGCCCATCATCATCAATTACAGGACATGAAGTCCTTGCTACTGTATGTCACTGGCCTCTCTTAGGCTGCAATTACTGCCTACATGCTCCCCTGGGTTTCCTCTCTGAGCTGTTGTGCCGAGTAGTTGCCCAAAAAGAGTGGAAACCATCTCCTATGTGTTACATGAGACAAACACACACACTGACACAACTGTGCATCATTCAGCCCATGGGTGAAGAAATATTTTCTCTCATCCTCATCATTGCTAGATGATTGTCTGTAGGGGGCTGGCGTGGGCTGCAACGAACAGAAGTGATTACGTGGCTCCAACAGGTAGTCATTTGACAGATGGATGGACCAGTCTGCTCTGTTGAAATGGAGGCAGCTGGGAGTGATTTGTAGTTACAAATTGCTGCTGTAGCTTCCCCCTTTTCTGAAACACACACACACACACACAGAAATTAAGCTCAGGAATCTTTTGCCATGCTCTACTCCTGTCAGGGAGTTAATTGCAGTGATGACCCGACACGCAAGGATTTGAGCTGGGCCACAGTCGGTCAATCTGCCACTGTCATGGAGTCCAATCTCCATGACACATTTGCTTCTTATGTAAGACGGGTTCACATCAGAATTTTATGCAGGATTGTAAAGGCTAATTACTTCATTACTACCGCATTAAAAGGGCTTTTCTCAGATTTACCTCATCCTCAATCCTCAGTGATGGGCGGGTGGAAGAGGAAAGACTGAGGCACAATATTCTCTTTGCCCAGCCTTGCAGAAGAGGAAGTCTTGTGTGTGTGCGTGCGTGCCTATGTCCACGTAATAATATATGAGCCCATTTTGTGCGTGTACACTTTTTTTTGTATGCAGACCACACATTTGGATGTGTCACCTTGGCTGTCGTTGGCTCGCTCATGTGGATTAATCGATGGGGAAGTGTTTCTCAAAGCCACAGGGCTTTTCTAACCCGGGTACAGAGGCGATGCACTCCCACCCGCCTCAGTCCAGCCTGTATAGTCATCCTTCCTTTTGGCTTCTCTCTCCTCTAAAATGGGAGGATTCCTCATCTGGCCAAAGACGGACAGAGAGAGAGAGAGAGAGACAAAAAGAGGGAGGAAAGCAGGGGGAGAGGCAGGGGGAGAGGCGCAGGGGGAGGCAAGTAGTCAAATCACTCTCATTTAGGTCACATCCCTCAGTGAGGCGGCCAGAGAGAGCACTCAGGACCCACTGAATGCCTGTCCTCCCATCAAGGCTGAGATCATCCTCCCCAGGAACACAGTCTTAAAGGGATATAATACACAATATAGTAGAGTGGTATAACCCAGGGTAACCCAGCTGGGCCTACCTATTATGTATGAACGTGGTGTATGAAATGGGCGGGGACACCTCCATGCGGAAGCCCAGCACCACTTTTATTAGCAAGTGCTGGCTGTTCTTTGTGGTGAGGGTTTGACTACCACATCGATGCTAGTCAACTCTAGAGGAGTCGGGGATTTACTGATAAGGGTTTCCTGCAGCATCAGAAGGGGAGCTGTCGTGACTGCTGACGTCAGGCATCACAGCTGGTGAGTGAACCGTATGTCTATCCGCTCCCATTCATTGTTAATGAGCCTGGGGTTGAATGCTGTAGAGCAGCATGCTGACGTGGAGATCAGGGTGGTGGCTGGGTTGCTTTCAATTTGATTTTGATTCCTACTCTCTAACTACATTAATAAATACAATTACAAAACTATGATGTTATTAGGAATAACATCAAAGGGGTATGTTGATCGTCAACTTCTCCATCAGTGTCTTTATGGTTATTGTGACTAATTATTGTGCGGTTCCACTTTTGAATACAGTAGACTTTGACTGATAAACTTCTCATAGGTGGAATAAGGGCACAACAACTACCAACTCTGGGTGTGTGTTTGAGTGTTGGTGGATCCTTCTGGCTTTGAGTTTAATTGGGAGCGGAGTGGCTGGAGAGGGTGGTGCTTTTATTCTCAAAACTCTGTCCTGGGTGTATTGCTTCGTCCCTATAGATTCTGCTGCCTTTCCCAGTCACCAGAATATATTGTCTCTGTCCTCAGTATCCCAGCTTTGTGTCCCTGAATTAAAGCCCTATAGCAGCCCAGGAATCCACTAAACCACCAGTCTGGCTTTCCGGGAAGTATGTTGCTCTAATATCCATGTTCATCAGAATCACAGGACTATAAAAATGAATCTCCTGCATGCTGACCCAGACGGTGAAGGTCAGGTTAACTGTCCATCAGTGATCCAGAGACCAGCTGTGGGTCTGGCGGTGGGTGGCCTTTATTTATCATGGCCTTTTAAGCTCTGCAGGAATGAGATGTCAATTTCCAGCTCCTATGTGGCTCAGATTGTGAGTGTTTATCTCATCCATCCCTTCCTTTCCATCATTTGACTCCTTCGCTCCTCTTCCTCTGTCAGTGCAGCCGTCCTAGCTGTCTCTACCTCTCTAACTAACACATTCTCAGTCTGCATCTCTATGTTTTATGTATTTTGTCAACATCCTCCAGTTTTCCAGTGTAAGGATGTCAGTGCAGTCTGGGGGCGTCCTCCCTGTGATCCTGTGCTCTCGATGGGTCTGAATTCACGGCCGTTGTGATTTTTCTCAATCCTGACACACAGGCAGCACAGGGTCCTGATCCTCCCAACAGGCTCTCCTGTAAGGGCTCACACAGGCTCGTACTCTATAGCACCCCAGGTACGAGGTGGCTTACTACAGAGTGGACATTGTTTTGTTTGCGCCATGGTTCGGTGTTCCCACAGACACAAGCTGTGTCCGCATGATAGGAGGGGCCTTTTAAAATGCATGAGGACAGGATAGGAGGCAGCAGAGACAAAGCCATTTTCTCTCCCAATAATATTCTGGTCCCAGAAATGTCCCATGAAGTTCACGTTCACGTTGTATCACAGTTCTAAAAAAACTCCCATTCGGTTCGTTCAGTCAGCTGCAGTTTGAAATCTGTTTTTCTATCCTGTAGTTCTGTGAAGGCAGTCTGTTCTCCCTTGGCGTGAGTTTAGTGTTGAGTCTTGAGTCCCTCTGATGGCAGATGACTATCAGTGTCTGGCGCTATGCTAACTCCTGCCAGCAGCGATAGAAAACAACAAACTTTGTAACCAAGTTAACTTTCAGCTCGATGAGTCAGGTAAGACGGGAGGCACCAGACTACACGATGTGCCCTCACTTCTTTCTCTTTACAAATCTTAAATTGGGATACGGTAGTGTGAGCTGCACCATCACAACATGACGTAAGGGAATAATTGCCTCAGGAAAATGACCTAGTAAGATACTCTGACTCAGGGACCCACTGTTGCTTCCACTCTTCTGATCTGAGTCGCCATCTAGTGAAACATGGCTGTAACTGCAGATTTCTCAGCTTGCCTGTGTACTTATTGGCTGGTATTGATCAAGCCTCTCAGAGTAGCATGTTCCTCAGGGATCATTTCAGCTATCATTCATATTGAAATGGATAAACAAAGTGGACCTGGCCAGTGACTCTATACTGGTACTCAAGTACTGGCAAGTTAGCAAAAATCAATGTTTAATTCAACAGCCACATGGCTTTACAGTTTTCCGTAACCTGCCCCCCAGATCTCCAGTCACATAGCCGTTTTCCAGAGGACGCCATCCATCTCAAAGCACCATCACAGTACCAAATTCCTCCTGAGACGACTTTGAACTCCTCAACCATGGAGCAGAAGATGAATGAGGTATGTAAAAGAGAGATATGGAAAACCTTTGTATTCAGTCAGCCTGTCTAATGTGATCTGCCTCTCTCGCTCTTTCTCTCTCTAGTGCCCCACCACCACCTCTCCTCAGAAGCACATGAAGAACAGGTCCAAATCCACAGAGGAGATCCAACAGACAAAGAGGGTGAGCAGCAGCCAGGCCGAGTCTTGGAGGCGAGGGATTTCGATGTCATCCCTCCCTATTTCATCCCTCGCTTTCACCCCTCGCTGTCACTCAAGGCTTCTCCTGGCTAATCTGCCTCTCCTGTCTTTCTCCTCACAGGCCTTTTCCTCACAGAAATCACTCCCAGGTAGACCAGAGCTGGACAAAGTCAAGGTGAGGGTTGGGGGTGAATTCTGGGTGTTTCTGTACAGTGATTCCATTGCCAAACAGTCGAGTGCTATGCATGCGATGCGCCCCCCATGTAGAGTCCTCTGGATCAGTAATGGAAAGCTTACATACGTCTTTCATACATTGCATGTGAACATCACATTCTGAAAGTTTCTCTCCCCTCTGCCTGTGTTGCAGGAGGGTCCCGATGGCTCTGAGACACCCTCGTCCTCCACCGAGGAGCTGAAGTGATAGTGGGATGGGCCATCGTCCAACCATCACATCATCATAGTGTCAACATGCATAAAAACAGCACATACCTACACAGGGACACACACGTAGCATTGAGAAGGGCAATTAGGAAACACACAAGCAATGAATTTGTGGTCAGTTGAAAGAAACTGCAAAAATAGTGACAAATTACACACACACACACACACACACGCGCTGATGCTGTTCCATTGTACTGTGAGCGTTCTATACATACCAAACTGAATGTGCATTGACAATAAAGTAATGCTGTGGAGTGTATCCATCTCTCTGTCATTGTGTCTCCCTCACATGTTGAAAACATTTCACTCATGTAATGGCATTAGTTTAGAATATACAACATGATCTGTTGGAGTGTGTGTGTGTGTGGTGTGTGGTGTGTGGGGTGTGGGGTGGGGGGTGTGTGGTGTGTGTGTACATATGACAACCTGTATTCAACCATCTGTCAGTAGCATCCTGAGGACCGAGGTGAAAGAGAATGCTTGCACACTGAACTCTGAGCTGATTGCCATATGTCACCTTGCCACATCATTGGTAATAAAAACAAAATCAAGGAGTAATACCTTTTAAAAACGTGCCAACTAGATGTTTCTACTATGATTCAACTGACTGGAAGGATGACTGCATGCCTCACATGGCATTCCTCTGTATGATTAACACAGGACAACATGACCTATCAACCAATCTACACTACACTGACTGGTATCTTGACCGGCAGAGGAGTTTGACAACTGGCTCTGTCTGGTTCGTCCCCAGGCTGAGCGGTGGCAGCAACCTCCCTCTGACGGGCACATCTGGAGAGCGGTTTAGCAGCAGGGAAGGTTTTTACCAGAGAGCTCTGGAACTGGGCCAGAGACGTACTTATTGCTGTGTATTAATGTGTCTCTCTCTTCTTAAATCCCAAGGTTTTCTCCCAGCTCCACCATGGAGCAGCCTCTGCTCCGGTCCAGCTGACAAAACTCTCGCTATCTCTCTGATTCCCACTTCTAATAACAGTCTATCCTCTTGGGAAAGTAACAACTAAGTCCAAGGGGGGTTACAGTAATGTCTGCTGCTCCTGTTTGTTCCTGGTTATAAGTCTGAGGTCAGCAGGTTTCCTGGATTTGGGTGAGAGCTTTGCTGATATGACAGAACTGTGGCAGGACTAATTAACAATTACCCAGTTTCTCAAGACTAGCATGGCCTTCGCTCACAGAGAGGGCATTGTGGGTGGGTGCAGAGGTGTGTACATGTGTGTATGTGGATGTTCACATGTATGTTTAAGAGGATCAGCGTGACCGTCCTGTCAAAGTCGTACCACCGTGTACCTGAAGATTCTCTACAAGCCAACTACAGCCGACGTGTTTAAAATACTTCCACTGACTTATCTCTTCAAATGATAATCTATTACCCTGGCTGCCTGAGTTTCAATGAAGGAGAAGGTGATATGGTTCTTCCACCATTTTACCACTAGATGTCAGATTTCTCCTGCGCTCGTGAACCTGGCAAAACCTCAAAGATAAGGATCATTAATCAAGTGAAACACAATCCTCTTAGTCGTGGAATCTCATCTGGCTATAAATCAGGTGAAAAAAATGGTTGGTTGAACAAACATTGTCCATCACCTAATACACCAAGTGCAGTCCTGACTTGACCAGTGTTGAGGCTTCACGTTATTGATTAACGATGAGGCCCCTGATGATGGAGCGAGTTAATCAGCAAGAGATGAGGTGTTCTTCCAGACACCTCAAAAACTGGTAGCTGATATATAGTCAAGATGCTTTACTCTTCCTTTTGAAACGCGTCCATCCAGGGGGGTCATGCACCACACCAACGACCGTTTCTAACAAGGTAAGATATAATATAACTATGAATCACATACTTATGATAAATAACTTCTTCGTACTAATGCATCATCAATATTAACGTTCATATTAGAAATGAATCATTTATTTTAGATTGAATGCTGGCCCTTTATCCAGAGCTCATGCATCATTTAGAGTATGTTAGCATGACAGTCACTAAATATTTTATTAATCCTTGATATGTTTTTGTACTTCAAGTAAACTATTAACATTTTGGTGAGGCATAAACAGCATGGAAAATAAAACGTGATTCATATGGATAGACGTACAGCGAGAGAGAGATTGGCAGGCTGGCAAGCATATGTGCATGTGACAGGCAGAGCACACACACACACACACACACACACACAAACGCACGAGTGAATTTAGAGTTTGTTCAGCTGCCGCCTGTGGAACTTTTCTGAATAAGGGTCTCACATATGCATACCATACACAAACACACACACACGCAGTTTGGTAACAGCGCCTTCATGCACATCACAACCTGCAGGAGGATGCCACAGAGAATCGGATTGATGCAGTCACTGTGATTACTGTAATTGTGGGTGCTGTAATTACTGAACTCACTTCCATCCTCTCTGCTTTTAAGAGACACATTAGTACTCCCTCCTCCACTGGAGTCCCCAAAATACGGTGAAGTGACTGACTTGAAAAGGGGAAAACGGTCTCTTTAAACTCAGAACCTTTGAAGTGAGTTGGCTTTCTATAGACGGCGGAGCGTCCCATTAAGGGCTGACTTGCAGCTGCAGCTGCAGGAAACGGAGGACAAGACAAGTTACATGGATACTGATGTTTCCTTATTGATTCTGACAAGACCTTCATTTGTGGGAGAAGTGGGGAGACATGGCCTCCTGTTGTATGTGATTTAAGCGGTAAAACTATTGACCCTCAAATCATGGACAGCTGGCAGTCACAGACAATGTGGGCTGCCTTTGTTCTTTTGTAATTGCTTGTCTGTTGATCTCAGTAGCATGGTGAAAGACTTTATTTGCAGAAGGGCTTACATAAAGACATCTTGCACTCCCCTGGACTGTTTTTGTTTTCCTACTGCAGGTGGCTGATAAACACATTCAGTCTCACATTCATTCTCTCTCTGATGGTATCGCCCTGTGATTTTAATTACCTCCATCTCTCTGCGCTGTAGTCGAACCACCATGTCCTCTCGATCAATCACTATAGTGTCCTCTGGAGGGAGCCCAGTCGACTACAATGGTAATTAATTGTTCTCAGCTCAGGAATACCCACACCTTAATGTTTATTGCTCTGAAAGCGCTTCACCACCTGTACTAAGGCAATACTTGCTCCATGTTGTCAGGGGTGAGGATACACGGCGCTCTGCTCTCCTCACAGCCCAAGCTCCTGCTGGAGGAAGACAGGGAGTCCGGCATCGGCTCCACCCTTGACCTCGTCAGCAGCTTGGAGGGCATCAAGCAGCATACCAATCCCCCGTCCAACATACCTTCGCCTGTGGGAGCAGGCAGACTCCCAAGACAGACAGGTACGGGAATGATATCAAGGGAGAGAATCACACGCTCTCATTTCCTGTGCTGGCAGTGGGTCTTATCTCTGGGAAAAGACAAAAAGCACACGTGAAGAAGTACAGCAAGCCCGTTAGAGAACATGCAGGGAAGGCAGAGCAGCCAGTGGATCACTGCGTCTGACTAAACCGTGCTGTCACTCAGCATCATTTTGCTACATATGGGGAATGTATGTCAGATGTGTTTTCTCTCTGCATGTTTGCTTAGCGAGGCAATCCCTCTCACTGAGGACACAGAAATAATGAATAGGAAACAGAGTGTGATGATGTGACCAGAAAGAGGCAAATTAGACACCATGTTGGAGAGTTTTCTATAGTGATACAGCTTTTGAACTGGGTCCACTTCGCCTTTCATCCTATATTTAGGTCGTGTTGCCAGGATAATTTGACACTTCTCCCTGGTTGTTGTTGTTGCCACCTAGTCTTGTTGCCTGCTTGTTTTTGAACAGATAGCACTCCACAGGAGTCAATAGGGAATCCACACAACATCAAGGAGCTCTTCATTAACCTCTCCAAGATCCCTCTCCTCCTTATCCTCCTCTTCCTTTTTGTGTGCTCTTTGGACACTCTGAGTTCTGCCTTCCAGTTAGCAGGTGGTAAGTACTCTAACCTTTACTGCCCCCTAAGAGGGTTAATAATGATTCAGCCAGTTAATGTATGACTAATAAATGAGTCACTGCAGAAGAGTTGACACTGTCCTACTGTGGTCCTGCTGTATAATTTAACTACAAAGCTACGTCTGTTGACCTTTGAGGATGAGCATTTTAAATCTTGTATAACACTGAAATTGGCTACTTTGTCTTGTCTGAGACATTTATTGTGTCTATGTGTGTGTGTGTGTGTGTGTGTGTGTGTTTGTGCACGTGCTCTGACATGTTTCCATGTGTTTGCATGCTTTACCAGGGAAGGTAGCAGGGGACATCTTCCAGGACAATGCGGTGCTGTCTAACCCTGTGGCTGGGCTGGTGGTGGGGATCTTGGTTACCGTGCTGGTCCAGAGCTCCTCCACCTCCACTTCCATCATTGTCAGCCTGGTGGCCTCCGGACGTGAGTAGGCACACAAGTGTGTGTATTTATGAGAGTACCTCATAGCATAATACAAGATATCCAGGCTTCATCTGGTTTCATCTGACATGTGTGTGTGTGTGTGTGACATTTTGCCATTCATCCAGTGTGCCTTATACCACAAATACATAAATTCTTAGCATGGGTGGGAATTGCACCCTAAATCCTGTGTGTGTGTGTATGTGCGTGTGTAGGTTTGTGTGTGTGTGTGTGCGTTGTTTGTGTTAGTATATGCTCATACATCTCTGTCAGTTTGTCTGCAGGCTATTATTTTGCATGCAAAGGCAGAATGGTAAAGATAGAGGGGAGGGATTACGCAACACATTACGAGACGGGCCGAGAAGGAACACGAACAAGAACAGATTCTGTTCAGTCCCATGGTGCATTTGTGGAGACATATAGATTAAATTCATTAGCAGTGTGATCTCTCCCATCGGCTGCCTTCATCTCTTCTATGGAGAATACAGTAACATTAGGCTGCTTGGCTTTCTAGTTTCAGTTAGCAACTGAGCTGTAGCATATGACGTAGATACATAGGAGCACTGCTAATACAACTGCCAGAGTGTGTTTTGTGGTACCCCATCACCATACACCACTGTACTGCAGCAATCCAGTGTAACCTACTAGATGAAGAACCCAGACGTGCATTCTCCCATCATGCATTACCCTCAATCACCTCAACCATCCTTTTATTAATTCGATACCATCAATAAAGAACAGACATGATTTGTAGAAAATGATTTTTTTTACCATACCAGGATGAAGTCTGACAGCATCCAGGTATAGAGGAGTGAAGTGTCTCACCCTGACTGACCTGAAATTAGCTTTTGAAGACCACAGGGCTGTGGTGACCGTGCAGTTGTAAAAACCATCTGCGAATGAAGGTCATCCAGCAGAATGGACTGGGATCAAAGGGATAATCAAACCATTCCCTACATTCCATAGCCACCGTCTTGATTGGTCTAGGGCTTATCATGCTTCACATGGCCATGAAATGGTGAGAGCATGACCTGTATGCCTGTAATGGTAGCAGCCTCAGAGGTTTCCGCTCTTTCTGCTCTGTTGGTCTACACGTGGTAGTGCCTGCATATCAGTATGCCTCCCGATGGCTTTCTGAAAGAGAATGAAGAGGGACACTAGAGGTAATTGTCAAAGTATAGCTCTGCTTAACTCCTTTGTCTGTCTGCCCACAACTCAATCAAAAAATAGAAGCAAGAAGCAAGGACAACAGAGAATGTGTGTGTGTGTGTGTGCGTGCGTGCCTGCCAGCCATCATCATTAGAGGCAGCCCCAGCAATAAACCCCACTCCACCTACCTGCATATTGCTTTCATCACTCATCTCCATTAAAACTTGTGATGGATTCTGAAATGTGAAGGGTCGTGTTTGGTGCCTACATCCATCACACATTACCATTCTGGATGCAGACAGACCTTTGCCACGTCTCAGAATTAATTAGACCCATTTTGCTTTGTAAGTACGAGTGTGCACCGGCATGTATGCATGCGCACACCTTGATTACGCACTCAGTTTTCCTCTACTCCATCTACTAACACACACACACACAAACACACACACACTAATGTACTAACCCTTTATTGATCTCCATGTCCTTTATATCCTTTTATATGTCCATTATTTTGTTGTTATTTATATGAAAACGTTGATATCGTTGTAACTCCAATGTTGGTGATATTGTTTTAACTTGAATTGAAGGATTATGTGATTTTCTATGACCCTTGGGTTTATGAAAATCTGCAAATGCATTGGATAAGCTGTAAAAAGCTGTTGCAAAAGTTGTTTTTCTTGAAAGGTTTCTGAAAAGTTGACATTTTGTGTAAGGTTTTTTTACCCGACAACAGCAATATGAGACAATCAAGTCTACAAGATGACAAAAAATTAAATAAAATGCATAAGTGTGTGTGTGTGTGTTCCCATCTCACAGTGCTGGATGTGAGGTCGGCCGTTCCCATCATCATGGGGTCCAATATCGGAACTTCAGTCACAAACACCATTGTAGCCATGATGCAAGCGGCAGAGAGAGACGAGTTTGAACGGTATGTGTGGGGGTGGCAAGGAGGGGTGGCGCGAGAGAGGGGATGAGTGGAGGGTGAGCAGAACAGGGGGGAGAAGAAGAAGAAATTGAAATGGAAAAGTGAAGAGGATAAGTGGAGAGATGGAGGAAAGAGAAGGATAAAAGTGGGGAGAAAGCAGAGAAGAGGAGGGTGAAGAGAAAATGTGGGATGATTTGCAGCTGTTCACTGCCTCTTTGCTTCAGCCTCAATTTGATAGTGCAATTACTACCATGCCCACAATAATGGTCCCATTCCTCATTGATCCCACTACCAATAACCATTTGGAGGAAAAGGAAAGATCCAGCATTGAACAGATGGTATGGTACTTCATCTGTGTCTCACATCATTTGCTTGCTTTTCTTGCAAAAAATCAAACTAAAATGCTCATTTGACGCAAAGGAACATGAGCCATGAAAGCAGATTAACAAGCAATCATTCTGAGTAGTTGATAACGCTGATGGCTGACCTTAATTAACACCGGAAATCGTTGTAACCCACTGCAGTGCATTTGCCGGGGCAACAATTCATGACTGCTTCAACTGGCTGTCGGTGTTGGTTCTGCTGCCGGTGGAGGTGGTGAGTGGGCTCATGACCCGGCTGGCCCACCTCCTGGTCACCAGCTTCAGGCTGCAGAGCGGGGAGGACGCCCCCGAGCTGCTCAAGGTCATCACAGAACCAGTCACCAAGCTCATCATACAGGTAAAACAACAACCACCCGCCCCGATCATGAGTAGGGTCAGCTACGGCACAGCACGCCTAAGCTGGTAGGATTCAGAGCCCAGCGGTTTCTGTCACAGGGGCCTTGAAAGATCAAAGGACAGTCTCCCTAAACATTACGCCACCCCGCTGCCCATTTAACTCACTGAACCTAAGATATTTCTCCTTCCTCCGTCAGCTGGATAAGCATGTGATCACAGGAATTGCCATGGGAGATGAGAGCATGAGGAACAGGAGCCTGGTAAAGGAATGGTGCCAGACTGACCTTGTTACGGTAATGGCCCGTCTCCACCACTGTCTCCGTCGCGTTCAGACGCTGGCGCCAAACAGAGCCTGACGCTGCTGCCTGCTGATGCAAACAGGTTTCTAAATTTGTCGTCTTTTTTATCACACTTTCCTTTCCCTTCCTGCTTCCTTCATTTCTTTCTTTCTTTCTTTCTTTCTTTCTTTCTTCTTCTTCCCTTTCTTTCTTTCTTTCCTTTCTACAGTCCACTGTGAATGTGACCACTAGTGGCCCTGTCAACTGTAGCTCCAGTCATCCCTGTTGGCAGGTTGGTGATGTGACCTGGACCAAACAGAATTTGACAACAGAGTTCAACATTCAGAGATGTGAGTTCAAACTCAGTGTACAGGATGAAATGTATTTTAAAGAGGCATTAAGTAATCCATTGTAATCTATTACCTTTATCAACCTCTGTTAGCAACCAGTAGATATTGCAACAAGACATGGACAGACAGACCCCCCCCCCCCCCCCCCCCAACCCTGTTCACAATAGAGACAAGTGAGCTTGCAAATTAGAGCACAGATCCAACAGACACGTCTAGTGAAGAGGTAATTGTGGGCTTGAGAATGAGGCTTATTATCCTTCATAGCTGAAATGTCGTGTCTGTTGTATTTTTCCACCTAGTATAATAATCATTCAATGGTATTGATCAACAACCCTATTAAACCCCTGCAGACATATTATGGTCATTTTGTTCTATGGGGCAGTAAAGATCTGACTTATTGCCCCTTTCATGCTTTATTTCGGGAGGGTGGCACCTTAATCTTTTCGGCATTGGTCCAGGTAGCAATGTTTAATCAACCTGGCCCTCTGTGGAATAGTACATGCTGATTTATCGTGGTCTTGCCTCTCTCCAGGTAGGCATCTCTTTGTGTCTGCCCAGCTGTCAGACCTTGCTGTGGGGCTTATTCTCCTGGCAGGCTCCCTGGCCGGTCCTCTGCACCTGTCTGCTTCTCCTAGTCAAGCTGCTCAACTCACTTCTCAAAGGCCAAGTAGCAAAGGTCATCCAGAAGATCATCAACACAGGTGGGGATAGCTTGACTCCTGGATCTTCCACTCAAGATATTAGCGTGGAACAGCTGAGTGCACTGAATATGAAGATAGGCATTCTGGGAAGTGGGAAGACAAACCAGAAAAACGTGAAAGGCTGCAGAAGATAAAAGAGTATTTCTGTGTTCATTGTAAATATATGTGTGTACTTTCTGATGTCCTATTTACTGCAATAGACCTACCATATCCATTTGGCTGGCTGGCAGGATACCTGGCCATGTCTGTGGGTGCAGGCATGACGTTTGTTGTCCAGAGTAGCTCTGTCTTCACTTCAGCTCTGACCCCCCTGATAGGTGAGTGATGTCTACCTGGCCCACCTGAGCCTCAAAACGTGCTTGTGCAAGTGTAACTTAATCATTTAAATGGAATGGAGTTTCCCTTAAATGTATTTTAACAACTGATAACAAATACAGTATAATATAGGAATTCACATCGTTTCTCTCTCTTTGACAATATATGATCAACAATGTTTAATGGATACATTGTTAAAATTAGATTTATTTGAGTGGTTCAATTTAAAGTTATTTTATTTTTAAAAATGACACTAAATAATTACTGAAATCTGAAGTCAGGCCAGTTTGCAGAGTTTGAAATGGAAAGCCTCCACTCAGCAGAGGAGCTGGTGTTGTCGACCAATCAGGGTCCAGTATTCTGCCTGTGAGGTCTTAGTCTTTAATTCATTTGATTTAACAACTTCAATTCAGCTTTTAACTAAACTACATTTATTTGCAAAACATCATGAAGAACACTTTTCTTATCCTGAGCCATAGTAGATTTGAAAACAAAATCATAAAAACTGAATACAGTTACAATAAACTTTAATGATCCCTGTGGGGAAATAGGGCAATTGCAGCAGCAAATAGTAACATTATCTGGCAATATGAAGAGATAGAGGTAGAAAGGTAGAGCTATGAAGTCACATGGGGAACCATTTTACTGACACACTTTGGATGGAAAACACATCTCCTCCTAGTCTCATCAAAGAAGTCAAGTAGCCGTACTTGTTTTTTGCTTGTCACTCAGCCGGAGACGACTGGCCTGCAGGCTGCTGCTGTTCCATCAGCAGTAATTGGTGTAACACCTCTACACTAGCTCCTCTCCTTCCTGTGCTACTGTCCTGGCCCTGTACTGGCCCCTGCTGTCCTCTTTGCTCTCCGCTTCCTCATCAGTATTCTAGGGAACATTGATGTGACACTTAATCAACTGCTGTCTAATCAGATCTGGAGACGACTGGTGTGTCTTTTCACCCTGTCTCTCTGGATCTATGCTCAGCTCTTTATCTGGGAAATTGGCCTGATATGTTCTCTACTGTGCCGTCGCCTCTAGTTTTTCTTTGTCTATCTTTTACAGGGGGGAGGAGGCTCGTTGCTCCCCTTTGGATAGCTTGCATCTCATGAGTTGCCAGCTGACAGGATATAAACTCAACACAGCTAACAATGCTAACTGCATTGCTTTGTTATACTGTACTAATATTTACAATACCTTCCTCAGTCTTGTGCACCACCCACCTCTGACTCCACGGGAGGCTGAAAGAGACAAACCACCCCCGGACCACTAAACTAGTGACTAATATCTTTTTAACCTTTTACACCTTCTGGACTCCTGTCCATGTCTTTAATATACTGAATGTCGTGCCCAATTGCTGAATAATGCGTTTTTGTAAGAAATATGTGAGCACAGTGTCTGATTTGTGTCTGGCCATACATCAGAAGAGGACTAAAACGAGGCTAGTCCATAGCTACATGCCATTGGAGCTAAAACTGATCGCTCCAGTAAGTGAAGGCAGAAATGTTATTTGTGGTGATGAGGAATAAACAGGATTAAAAACACTTGAGCTACAGGAGACAGCAATCATATATTTTGAATGAAAAGCCAGGGAAACCTCACCTAAGGAAGGCTATTCATATAGAGCCAAATGTTGTCAGCCAAATTGGACTGCACATTGAGAAACAGAACAAGAATCACAGTTCTGCATACTCTCACTGAGCTATATTCAGTAATAGTCAGGTTGGATTTACAAATGTGCGACCAGAAACCAGAACTTTGACATTCAATGCCATGAAAAGTCGTTTTGTATCATGTTCCAGTCACAGAAATAATTCCTCTCTCAAGTGGACATGAGCTTTTCTTCAGTTTAAGGCGGAACAGTTCAATACCTCCTGTACAAGTGCATCAACACCACCCTCAGTCCTCATCGTCCACCCTCACATGGTGTCTGATGCGGTGTGTCTTCTTATCCTGCCTGTCTGCATGTGGCCTCTGCTTTACTTGTGCAGGCCTGTGTCCTTGCCTCTGTCTGCTGACTGAGTATCCAGCGTTATCTTCTGGTGGGCCAGCTCTAACCACAGATGGCCTATCTTTTGGGATGGAGCAGCAACTAACTGCGGTCCGACACACAGTTAGTGAACCTCGCTGCGTTTACTCATCAGCGAGTGTTCAGCCACGTCGCTCGCCATGGCTTCTGCATATTTGTACTTTGACAGGGAAATGATGTTTCTCTGTGAGTAATTAAAAAAAAAAAAAAAAAGTAACACATTTGTAGATTTAGCAGGGATTTAGATGTATAAAACAGATTACAACAAGTTGATAAAAACATACTATATATTATAAATAAAATCTTGACTAACAGATCACTGAAAAGCCAGGCTGGTTGTGTTGAGTTCCTAAATACGTTGCTGCGTTGTATGCCACTGGCTTAGTGAGGCATGTAAAATCAGCGGTGAGTCACCGGTATTGGCCAGCTACGCATGTGAGACGGGAATATTTTCTCATTTTGAACAGGAGTATAGTTAACCCCCTTGAAGAAAGGAAGAAGGCAAGAGAGTGTGCAGATGGAGGAATGGAGGGATCTTTTCCAACCTACAGAGATTTTAAATTTGGTATTTCTGTTTCTAGTTATTACTGATTCGGTTTGTTCTCATTCAAGGTTGTTGACTGAACGTGCAGGGTAGGAAACCATATACCATTTTATCACAATGTTTATCTGGGGGCTTTTCTATATAATCTTTTCTTTGAGACCATATGGAAAGGAAACGTATCAGCCACCAACCCAGTTCAATTGGTTTCAACCAGGAAGATAAGCAGCATGGCCCTATGTTGGTTGTCAGATGCAATCTAGCAGTCAGTATCAGCTCATCTGGCAGAGGAACGTTTCAGCCTCTCTGCTTCCAGCTACGTTTTTGTAAATAACCTCTGGTTAACCTCAAGGCTCTGGCTCTGGCCCCTCGTGTCCCGGGGGACAGTGCTGCTGGTGGCTCTCAACAACAGCTGGCCAATCTGGGGCCAAATCCTGCCTGTGTCAGCCTTGCTGCACCTACCCCAATCACCTCTCTGGGTCTACACACCGCGCTTTACCTGAATCCTGGCCTGTTGCCTGTGATCCTGCAGAGCATTTACATTATATCTAGGTGTGCTATTCCAGGAAATGGCCTTGAGACCTTTCCAGGTACAGGAGCAACGGTTGCTGGTACAGATTTGAATGGCTGCATTGATCCCTGCCACGGTGGTGCACGAAATGATAGAAGAAGACTTGTTGTTCTGCCTGCTGACACCTCCTCAGATGCTCAGGATGTTCTCCTTTGCATTACACTAACACAGACACTGCAATTATACAGTTACATTCTCAAATAGAGCTGCTACAGTTTACATTTGTTTGTCTCACAAAACACAGATTCCACTGAGACTGCAACGTAACAAACTTTTTTTATACTCTTTTCATGACATAAATGAATGCATGTGTTTTATATGTATCTGAGATGGAGCTTTACTTTAGGGCTTTTCAAAGAGACCTCATGCTGTGACAAGAAATGTGATACACAGAAACCTCCATACACCATACGAGTAGCCTTTGTAGAACTACTGCAGACTGGTTTTCATGAGTCTCGGCAATGTTCCCCTAGCGAGTTCACTGTTGTTGTTGTTTGCCGTCCTGCTGTGCTTCTATATTGCTTTCTTAACCCTGTAACCACAGGGGGTTTAGAGTATATCAGCACCTCAGCAGTGGAATTCCAATCAGAAATCTGTTCTTTTATTTTTACGGGATGTATTGGCTTAGTTTTAGGTTTATTTTTTACGAACCTATCATTTCTGAGAAAGGGATTTGGTATACGATTGGTATACTTGGGGGCTTTTCAGTGGCATGGACCATTTCAAGACATTCTCTTTATTATAAGTTTTATCCTGACTATTCTGCTGCACTTGAACAAATTGAACTGAGAAGGTAAAAGCCACAGTAATACGCCATGTCCTCTCTGTCTCCTTCTCTTACCAGCCCTCAGTAGCAGTTCCTCAGACAATATTTTGCCTGGAAGACTGATTACAATCATTTAAAAATACTTTTTCAGTACCCTGTTTCCTCCACGACCATGTTATTGTTGTCACCCTCAGGTATTGGTGTGATCAGTCTAGAGAGGGCCTATCCTCTAACCCTAGGATCCAACATTGGCACCACTGCCACAGCACTTCTGGCAGCCCTGGCCAGCCCTGGGGACAAGCTGGCTGCCGCCATACAGGTAGACATGCAACACTGGTTTTATTCTAGCGGCAAAATGGGAAACGAAACGAAAATGTAGTCAATTCTTTGGAAGCTGGATCAAAAAGTGTTTTTTAGTACTTCTCTAGCGTATTTGAAAAGTTAATTTCATGTCATTGTCTCATGTTTATGTTATGTATGTTACATGATACCAAAAACATCATCCTTTATGACAATGTAGTATTGAAGAAGTGATGAATTGTGTCTCTCCACACTCTTTGTCCTCAGCTCGCCCTGTGTCACCTCTTCTTCAACGTCTTTGGCATCCTCCTGTGGTATCCTCTGCCCGTCATGCGTCTGCCAATCAGGATGGCTCGTGTTCTGGGTGAGCGCACTGCCAAGTACCGCTGGTTTGCTGTATTTTACCTCCTGCTTTGCTTCCTGCTTTTCCCCTCACTGGTGCTGGGCCTCTCACTGGCGGGCTGGCGGGTAATGGTTGGTGTTGGCGCTCCCTTCCTGGGCGTGACTGTCTTCATCGCCATGGTGAATGTGATGCAGAGCCGCAGTCCCCGTCACTTGCCCACCAAGCTCCAGAACTGGGACTTCCTCCCCTCGTGGATGCGCTCTCTCAAACCGCTCGACCGGCTTATCACCAAGGCAACTGGTTGCTGCAGTCCTGGATGGATAGAAGGACGAGGAGGGGGAGCAGAAGAGGAATACGTAGCGACCTTACCAGCAGAGATGACCTCTGTCGACCCTAAGATGGCAGCCGCCCAGAGGAAAGTGGAGTTGGCATATGACAACCCGGTCCTGGCCTACCTGGATGAGAGCAGACCAGGTGTTCCTGTGTTTAAACTAAAAGGGTTAGAGAGGTGCAACAGCACTCCGCTCTAGGAGGACTGAGACTGATAATAGAGGGTTGAGTTTATGTGACACATTGTCAGTGTAGGATTCAGACGCCTAGCAAAATGAACCTCTGATTATTGTGGAGCTGGTATGAGACTAATAATTACTGGCTTACTTGTCCACTCAGCACTGCTCATCCAACAATCCTCTGTGGTAGATGATTGATTAGTAATGATTTTTCAATAGCCAAAGTTCACATATCCTGTGTCTTATGTTAGCGTCTGGTAAGAAAGGACTGTTGCTAGCCTCAAGGCTAATGTTCTATTATCAAGTGGGTAAATGTTTGATCATTATGTTAAAATATCATGTCACTTGTTATATAAGTCCAAGTGGGTGGTTGAAAACACAAAAGGACACTACAAAGGAATCAAAGAATGATCAGCTACTTGATTTTATCTGCACAAATGTGTATGAATGTCTGTTGTAGCTTTTGTTTGTATGTGTGTGTGTGTGTGTGTTTGTGTATGTGGGTGAGAATGCACATGCAGAAGGTGTTGTTGAACGTGTGAAAATGTGCTGCCTCCTCTTTTGCACTGTAACGATTTATCGTGAGTTTAAAAAATGTTGCTTCTCTGAAGTCTGTTGATTAAAGGAGCAAATGAGGCCGGCCTCTTTAAAATCCGCTTCCAAGGTAACAGACTCATGAAACATCCAAAGGCACGTTGCGAACAGACAAAATACACTGTTTGTCTCTGACGCCAACAATTGCAGCCTGGTGTTCAGCGTTGTACAAAAGAGAGAATTCAGTCAGCCTGGTGTGTTCTGCATGAAAGGATAGAAAAACACTATGAAGACGCGTCCTCTTTGTAGGATTGGAACTGCGGGTGTAGATATTGGGGCGTCGAGTAAAGAGAAGGTCTAAAAATACAATTATCTAAAGTAACACGTTTTCTTTTTGACCGTTTCACAGAAATGACTACTCTACAAACTTGCAGACTACTTTTTGTTTCAACAAAGCTAGCTTTGTCTCGTCCTACCCTTTGATCCTGTCGTGGGCTTTAAAGTCGTGGTGTTGTAAACGAGATGTTACCACCGCGTAAGCAGTCTGGACGGAGTTTGCGTCATCCCGCTGAGTGTAGTGTGAACCTTAGGCATCGGAAAGCACTGAGAATAAAGAGAGGGGAGCCAGTAACAAGAATCTACCACGACATTCACACCTGCTGCACACACACACACATCCACATGCTCGACCCATCCTACGGCGAGTCCATTAGAGACAATGAGAAGTGATCTTACTGCTGATGACAGGACATTGGACACAGGGAAGTGGAGGCTGGATCAATGCTGGTTGTCTGGCTGAGTCCTGCTCTCACCCCCTTCTTCATTAGCTGAGGGATTAACAGAATGGAGCTGGACCATGTCAGGGTTTGCCAGGGCTCACTGCAGTGGTCAATACTGCCTGGTCTCTTCACTAACCTGAGACAAACAGGGACGCATCACAGACATGGATACACTCACACACAGATACTAAGAAACACGCTCTAACACACACACACACACACACACATCCTCCTAAATGCCCTGTGCCCTGCAAAAACACATGTTCAATGAGTAATCACCTGTTATTTTTCCTCATGTGATTACTGTGACCCCATTACATGTTCCTAACCCGCACTCACTCACACACAAACTCTTTTATCATTCTCCAGGTAGTTTGTGTGTGTGTGTGTGTGTGTGTGTGTGTGTGTGTCTGTGTGTGTGTGTGTGAGTGTTTAAATGGAAGGAAAGCCTATATAGCCCCGGCAGAGAATAAAGCACAAAAGCACAATTTGCTTTGTAGCCATGGAGTTCTACAGTCACGCCACATTCTTCAATAGCTAATTTTATGAACCCTTTCAACCCTCAAGCCCTCGATTTTTTGCTTCCATGGCATTCTGCTTCAGCACCTAGATGCTTATACAGCAATAGTCCACCAAGAGATTCTTCTTGCTGCGCTGGATGTTGTCAAAGTAATTCTCATAGGTACTCTAGTATACGTAATGAAAACTACCATCCAGAGACAGCATTACTGCTGAAACAACAGAAGAGTTATTTTGCAAAATGCTGTAACCTTCCCACTAAAATGGGAACTCTGTGTTAGTGCTGACATAAAACCAAATATACACTTTAAGCCGGCACCCACAGTGGCTTCTGCCCCCTGTTTTTGCTTCTTGAAGGAAAAAAGATTCCCCAAGCAGCCTTTGGTGATTCTTCTGATCGAAAACTGCATTGAATCTTTGTTGGTTCCCTGAAAAATCCTCCTTGAAGAACATGACTGACCCCGGCAGTAAAATAGGACACCATCATGCCATTATGTCATTTAATCTTGTTCAGTCTTTTCTGTACTCCTGGCAATCATTAATGTGATCAGCCGTGGCTTTAAAAGTCATTAGATCAGGTGTAATAGCGCTTAATGATTTAGAAGGCCTAGCTCACCTATTAACCCTCCACACAGGCTGTTAACCACCAAGCCTAGAGGGAGTCGATGTCACTTCTGCCCGCCTCTGCTTCACTTCTGCCTATTGTAATATAATATATAATAATATTCTGAAATATGTGGTAGAATGAGGTGATATTTATTCACTGACTGCTATACTCACCTTCTTAAAATCGCTTTTAATATCGGAAATTTTGTTTGTTTGTTTTCTCTTCCTCTATTTTATTGTAATTATTCTTTGTGATTTTAATGTCTTAGAAAAGTGCTATATAAAATAAATGTATTATTATTATTATTATTATTCTACCAATTTTGCACGCAAAGTCTTTCAATAACAACAAGAATTAAATCTGTCATCACATCACAAAAGCTCAACGTGTTGAAAAATCAACTCTTTCAAGGATGGGCGGTGGCTGTTGTTAAGAACGACCCGATCTAACCCCGTCGCCACTGTTGCTTCATGAAGGCAGTAACATGTTCACAACAAACCTTATTTGTATTTCACTTTGCTTTTACATGTCTCTGCCACAGGTCCGGATCTACTTTCTCAGTTTACTTTTACATCTTTGCCACAAGTCCAAAAGGCCACTGATTTGGTCTCTGATACAAACTAATATCTATGTAATGCACAGTGTATCTCATGCGCCCACATGGTTCATGATTATCTAAGGTATGGCCGTGCTTAATGGAGTCGTGATCGTGCATTTGATTGCGAGTCTTTGGTTTCAATGCAATAACCTCGCGCAATGATAGATCTGCATGCTAGCACATACCAACACGGGATCAAGCCTCGATAGCCACGGAAAAATTAATCACAAGTTATTAAGAGTATGGTGCAGTGTAATGTGTTGAACCCCTGCTGTGCTTTAAGAGGGAGAATTAGGAGGGGTGTGTCACCTACTGCTGTGAAGGGACCTTGTTAACCAATATTAGAGGGAAAAAAAGGTCGAGGTTGAGTCAAATTAGTGCTCAAGCATCTCTCAGTCCAGCACAGTCATCATTCATCGATGGTGCTATTGGGGATAATGCTGCAAACTCTCTTGCTCATTTTTTATTTCTCCTAAATAGTAGCTATTGAAGGTTATCAGTTACATTATATTACAGTCATTTAGCAGACGCTTTTATCCAACTTACAAGTTACAGTTGACACTACGTGGGGATCAAACCCACGACCTGAGAGTCTCATGCTCTACTGACTGAGCTCAGCGAGATAAAGCATAAAATAGCTGCACCATATACGAAGGGATGAAACGACCCAAATGTGCTGAAAGCTGACTGCAACAATCCAAAGCGTTCTTTGTGTGTCGAAGAAACAAATGAATCAAAAAGTTCCCATCACAAGGAAAATTAATATTCTATCTATCTCTATCTTATCTATCTCAGAAATGCTTTGCAGGAGTTTTCTGCCACCGCTTTTCTTCTGATGTGTTTTTTTTTGCCAGTATTTTTCTCTTTATCTGTGGTGCTCACATAATGACATCCAGCAGCGCAAACACTTTAGTGCAACAGAAATAGAAAGAGGGAGTGTGAGAGAGAGAGAGAGAGAGAGAGAGAGAGAGAGAGAGAGAGAGAGAATATCACTTACGAAACAGAGTAAAAAAAGCAGAATTTGAGTTGCAGTATTCATTCTCACACACACACACACACACACACACACACACACACACAGCAGTGATCTTTTGAGAGAGTGTGAGCCTTTTTTTCTATCCAGGAGAAAACAAAACAATCTAGGATGAAAAAAAACATACTTTCTGCAGAATGTAGAACGTAGAGTTGAACAAGTCTTCATACTTTTGGGGCAAAACAGCCTCCGTTCCCTTGGAGGACAAGGCAGGTGGTTGATTTGAACTATGGATGTGTTACTGCTCTCTGTCTAATTGTTATTGTGTTGAGAAGGCTGCTCTTACAGTAACTAACAATTCAACTTTGCAATGCAATCATGCTTTCAGTTACTTTTGTGTTACAGTGACTTGAACGGCGTTATTATCATCATCTGGAAGCATTTTCAACCATTATTTCCAAACATGAAAAATCATGTTCATGTCTACAATCAGATCACAAGGTTAATGACAGTAGAGAACAATTACAGATACAATAACAGATGAAAACAAGAAATAATGACATCACAAATCACTGTTATGGGAGCAGAGATTTTGTGTGTGTGTGTGTGTGTGTGTGTGTGTGTGTGTGTGTGTGTGTGTGTGTACTGGCAATAAGCTGTAAAGCTGTAAAACTAAGCTGCAGGCCAAGCTGTCCATGGTAGCACATGCTGACATTTTGCAAACGTTACTATGCTGTTACGTAGCGCCACTGGCTGCTGTAACATTGTAAACAAGATGTCACATAGAAAAACAACAACAGAACAGGTAAAAAACAGAATAAATACAGTTTTTCAAAGTAAACAACATTTTTCATTCATTTTTCTTTGATGTACTGCTGTTGTTTTGTTATTTTCATGCTTTTCATTCATATATTTTCACTTACACACATTCAAAGGGATTCTGTGTGGAAAGTATATTTCATTTCATCTATTTATGTGACGGTTGAATTGTTGCTTTCCAACTGAAAAGAACATCTGACTAGGAGTGGGGAGAGGAAACATCACTTCACAAATGTAAGAAAATTGTTGAAAATAACAGACTAATGGAGGCTGGACTTGATGGCTCGCATAGCAGGTTGGGTTTAGCTCTGGATATAACCTGGCAAGGCTGCTCCCAGAGAGATGTAGTCTACGGAGCAATTTAAAGTGAAGCAAACCAAGCCTGATGCATATTGAGGATGAATGTACCCTCTCAACCGCTGACTGCCAGGCCATATCTGAAAGCACTCAGGTCCTCTTCCCTCTGCTCCTTTAGATACCGAAGGGAAGCAGAGGCAATGCTTGGAATAGTATTATAATATAATAGTATTATATACAAAATAATGGTAGCACCACATGAAAAAGGGACTTTAACTTTGAAGTACCTTATCACAACAGCAGAGGCAGCTACACAGGCGAGTCATATTAAGTGGAATGCCAATTAACAATATGTCTTAATATGTGAGTTTTCAAAGCAACATGAGGCAACTGACAGAGCCAGTCAGTTTCCTCAGTTCTGTTTGACGGTCATGTCTGGCCCATGTATGTAGAACACAAGGAGATCCAACACACACAGACACATAACCTGGACTCTATTTATAGATTTCCATCTCCTTCACTCAACAATTGGCTTTCCTTCCTGGAAAAGTCTAATAAAAAAAAAGGAAAATATCTCATAAAGAAAGGTCCAATATCCCACAACACACAGTTCAGGACTTGTATGACAGCATCCGAGGAGGAATGAAGCCGTTCTGAGGGCAAATGCTGGCCCCGCCCCTTATTAGGTACTTCACATTCACCATCAATCCATCAATCCATCTATTTGGGTAGAAGGTGGAATGTTGTACTCCCTCTTTAAGTGTACAAAGGAAACAAAAGCGTTATCCTTACAAAGAACCTTCTCACATTGGAGTGTTTTCCTAAACCAGGCTCGGCATGTTGAAGCTATGGCAGGAGGCGAAGCTTGTTTATATTTAACATAGAAACTGAACTGGGACCATCCTGAGCGAGCTACCAACAATTTGTAAAGTATTGTTTGCTGACTGGCGTGAGAGGACAGAAATGCTGGTTTGCAGGAGTGCTGCTCCATAATGGACCACACCATTAAGGAAACCCAGTGTGACACTTCAGACTAGTGCAGATAGTTTGGTAGCCCTATTCCTCCCTCCTGCCTTTCTAATGCGAGGAATGGTTTGTATCCAAATAAAGTTGGGTGTACATTTGTTTAGTTCTCTAAAAATGACTTTCTGCAACAGGAGCATCTTGGAAACACTGTCATCTTCACAGTATCGATCCTGCCAGCAAGCGATAACAGAGCGCCAGGTCTTGTTTAGTTTGTGTGCCAACTTAAAATTACTAATAGATCTTTATGTTCCCAAATTAATCTAATGTAATCTAATGCAATCAAGTTACTGTAATCCCATTACATGTTGTCCTTCCATGTACTCCTCAACTAACTAGGCACACTCTCCTCCATTTCTACCTTCAACTGATATCGTGACCAGGAGTCATGGATGAGTTTGCCTGAGCTCATTTCTTTTTTTGGGAGACCTCACTAACCACATGCACATGCACCCAATCAAGCACACACATACACAAAAACATGGACACGTGCGCGCACACACACACACACACACACGCACACACGCACACACGCACAGACCAAATGATCCTTCAAATTACTGAAAAGGAAGGTGGACAATGTGTTTGTTTATCCTCAGGATTTGAAATAGAAAAAAATGATCGTGTTAACTCTAATCTTGCTAACTCACTCAACCATCACACACACACACGCACACACACGCACACACTCACACACACACACACACACTCACTCACTCACACACGCAGACAAATGCACCCAGATGCAGCCTCCTCCACAATAATAGCAATCTGTAGTGGAAAAAATCATTAGTGCTGCATGTGTGATTCCTCCAGAGCACAAAACGCCTTAAGACTTTTGTGCAAAACAACCTCTCTTTTCCTGGTGGAAAAGGTGGGTGGTTGATTTGAATTATAAACATGCTCTCTGTGTAATTGTGAAGTGATAACTTCCAGCAAAGGTTGAGAACCATTGTGCACACAGACAGAGAGGTTGAATAATTGGTGGTATACCATGCACAGTTTGGAGGGCAAAATAATACGGCCCAGCTTTTAGAGAAAGCTTTTTCTGGTGCTATATATTTTTTTTTTAGCTTTGTTATTTGTCTTTTGTTGTACATGGTACTTATTGTACATGGTATTATCTCACACTATTGGAGTCTGGGGTTGTTATGACGACACCCTCTTATTTTCTTGTTTGTTCTCTTGTATGTATGTAAGTATACTATACTCTAAATAAATAACTAACCCCAGGGATCAAAAAAGTATCTATCTATCTATCTGAGGTGTGTCTATTTGAATTACCATGTACTGAAAAGTAATGCAATTACTAGCAAAAATGAAAGTGCTCTCTGGCCTACACTCTGGTTGGTTTTCTATTGGCTTAAGTGTTGGTTTTTCCCGCAGCCTATGAAGTGCTGTTATATCACCCTGCTTTATCCATCAGCAGCTCTAAGAGGAGAGTGCTCTCCATTCAAATGGCTCAGAGGTTAGGTTACATCTTCAAGAGTCAAGTGGCTTCTTCCGCTCGTCTAGTTCCCTTCATCTAGACTGAATGAAATGTCTGGTGAGGCTTTCAAAAAATGTTACAGAAGAAGAATGTAAGTGGGAACACTTCTGTTAATTTCCTCCATCACCAATGGAGAGCTTCTCATAGCCACATCTGTTCACGAGACAGGGGGAAGGTAAAATAATCGAATGCGCAAACCACTTTCTTTTTCTTTTTTTTCTTTTTTTTATCATAATTTACTTCTTACTGTCAAAACTGCAGACAGGTCACTGCCTTTGTGTTGAAGGCTGTCTGCGATTTCCATACAGATATACAAACAGACAGATGGAGAGAGATGTGACAGTTTTATTCAGTCCAAGCATGCTCTGCTGATGCTTTTTTTGGGTCTCTCTCTCCCTGTTGTTGGCTGACAGTTTGTTGGTTGCCGTGGCTGGAGTGGGAATTTAATTAATTTCTCAGGAAAAAAAAAAAAGCGGCCCAGATGTCATAAGGAGAAGTTTTCTACTGGCAACCATTCATGGTGTGACATGCTTAAAATTAAATAATTTATCTTGATGGAAACGCTAATGGAAATATCTCTTTTTATGCAGCTGAACGCTCATCTGGTAAATAACATGTCACGGTTTCAAATTCATTTTCAAAACATTTTTAAATGCTTGGTGGGACAACTTTTTATTATTTTGGCATCATTTTGGTGAAACACTTGCTGGTAATAATAATTCTGTATTTGCGACACATTGACAAGTTTGACAAACACATTAAATGCATGCTTCTTTTCAAACATAAGACATATCAAATATATTTTATGTAGATTTTAAAATCAATCTACATAAGAATTTGTCCTTTGGAAACCCTTAAAATCATAGACTGTACCTTAAAGGAAAAATCCACCCTAAAACACAGCTATTGGCAAAGTTTTTCAGCGATCTACAGCATCAACGGTAAACGTCAGGTTTTGGTGTCAGTCCCTCAGAATCAAAGAGCAAGGGTTTCTTCTAGACTCACCGTTTTGCACTGATGTTCAACAATCATACAGGGAGGAATCCATCGTAGAAGAGGAGGAGATACTGCTTTCTCCAACGACACTATAACCTCAATAGACCAGAATGCAATGCGCCCACAAGACATTGTGAGTAATTGACAATCACATGCATGCCCCAATATTGACTAGCTAGTTATATAAACACCCACTTCGATTAAAAGCAACAAGTTCACACCCCTCTCTGGATGTTGTCGTAGTAGACGAGGCCTGAAATGAACATCACAGATTGATGACTAGGAGTGTAAGAGTTTCCTTTTACTACACGGGTATTTAATGGTAGACAAAGACTGTATGATTAAAATCCCCCAACCTTAATCATCACACACCCAAGTGACTTTCATTTCCTGTTCCCTCCCACTCGTTTCCCAGGAGGTTGTTAGTGCTGAGTTGGGGAGGGTCAGAGGTTGCCGTGACGATCCCCACTGGGAGTCAGCTCCAGTTTGCACTCAGACCGTTGTACAGTCACTCTGAATATGTGTGAAACTCCACACTGGCTCAGAGCCTCTGTGGTCCAAATACTGAGGCAACTGTATGTATCATGTTGAATTTTGTTCCCATACATTCATAATGAGGTTCCCTCCTCTCCTCTCCTCTCCTCTCCTCTCCTCTCCTCTCCTCTCCTCTCCTCTCCTCTCCCCCCCTCTCCCCCCCTCTCCCCCCTCCCTTGCTCTAGGTGCACAATGAGCAGAATGAATCCATTTTAATTGACAGGTTCCTGTTGCACTGTGGCCTGGTGGTGTGCGATGGGTAATGCATGAGGGACCTACCTGGTCTGGTTTCCAATGTGGAATAACACTGTCAACACTAATGGTGTGTGTGTGTGTGTGTGTGTGTGTGTGTGTGTGTGTGCATATGCTCACCTAACTTGCAGTGGCAGAGCCAAGAGTCCCTCAGATGACAGCTTGCATGTCAGGGGCTGTTTGTGGCCTGATTTGCCCTCCACTGTGGGATTGGGATCCTTCAGTGGGAAACACATATGGAAAGCTCTTGTCTCTGGAGATGCTCCGGTTCAAAATCATACTGTTAATGACTGGAAAACAAAGCACAGATAACCGATGAGCACAGATTTAAGTAATGCATTCATCTGATATCAAATAGCAAATAAATAAATAAAATCCAGGGAGGAAACAGAAGAGGAGGGAAATGTATAAAAACTGAGGTTTGAATATGAAAGCCTGCCATTCAGGATGCAGTTCAGGATGAATCTGCCATTTTCCCTTTTGACAGATTTTATAAAATCTACATTGTCGGTCCAGATTCACGTAACATCGGAGGATTAGATCTCTCCAACACATTGTGCTACTGGTGCTGCCTTGGAGCAAAGACAGGGATGAAGAGGAGGATCTGCATGAACCAGCAGCGTAAAAGATTCATGAGATGAAGACAGACAGACAGACAGACAGACAGACAGACTGACTGACTGACTGACTGACTGACTGACAGACAGACAATTCAATTCAAATGTTATTTGTCACATACACAATATACAGAGTACAATGCGCAGTGAAATGCTTAGAGTACCTATTCCGGCTAAAAAACATAAAACAAGCAATTTAATAATGATAAAATGATAAAATTAAGATTAAGATTAGTAGTACACAAAAATTGACTGTACACATAGTGCAATAGGTAAGCTGGCAGACAGACAGACAGACAGACAGACAGACAGACAGACTGTGATTCCTGCACACCGTAAACAGCGGTTCGGTTGGAAAACAAATCAAGTTGAACTCTGTGGTTGACGTTTATGGGGTTTAGTTTGCTTTGGATTTGCAGTTTGAGCTACTGGGCCACTCATAGACATGAGATGATGCCAAAATGTGGTTTTCAGCAAAGTAAACAACTGATTCATTTACAGACTAATTTATTGGGCCCTGAACTGCACTGCTGGGAAAAGGCAGCTCTGTAACCCTGAGAGAGAGAGAGAGAGAGAGAGAGAGAGAGAGAGAGAGAGAGAGACTGTGCAGAGATTTTAATGATACAATGAAATGTAACACACGCCTTCAAAGGGCGAATTTTGGGAATATACTCCCATCTTTTCAACCAAAATGGGGTAAAAACATTAATTGCGGCATCGTTATCCTTTGTCGTGAATGAGTTTTATCATTTCATCATCCATCTCATCTCTGGAGACACCTTCATAAACAAACATAAGTCCTTCAGTAGGAAAGGAAATGACCGCTTGTTGTTTCTGCAAACGTTGTGTTTTTATCACAGCAGCATGGATTTATCCAGCTGTGACCTCTTCTCATCCGTCCCATCGAGCGACAGCTCTCTGTTTTATGAAATCCAATCCCATGACCGCTCGGTTCCACCCACCTCATGCACATTACAGTTCCTTTGTTCAGCCCAGTACATTATTTACATGACCCTATTGAACCAGGAATCTAAAACAGAGGAAATACATTCCATCCATCCATCCATCCATCCATCCTCCATCCAGTCAGCAGCACAAAGTTTAAGCACTATTGAATGCTTTTCTCCCAGTGGGGCTCTCAGAATGAAAGCATGCAACACACTGATCACTTTCAGAATGTTACACAGTCGTGTTTATGTCAACTTTTCATATGCTGGAGGCAGCGATGGCAAGGAACCGTGATGTGCTGTAAGGAGGGACACGCTTATTAACAGATGAGGGTAATATGTACATTCAGACTTTCCAAGAAATCCAGGGAGCGAGTAATATTTGCGACGTTGTTTGTGCTGAGTGCCTGTAAATTGACCCGAACCTCCTTCAACCATGTCCTTAACAGTTCTTTCTGTGGCGGATGTATTTGAAACCCCTCTGAGACGGCTGCAGCAACATGAAAGAGCAAAACCAAAGGATTTGGGAAGCAGAAGGAATTAAGAATTCATTCCTTTAGTTTATGTTTCATAGGAGCTGACGTTAGTATTCTTTCAGAAGAATTGAGAATAATGTCATTTTGTGCTGGGGTGTGTGTGCGTGTGTGTGTTATACTTTGCCAATCATATGTAAAGTTACTTTGAGTTGGTGCATTGGGAAAACAGCAGCCGCACTAAAAAAAACAAGCAAATCCAAAACAGCAATTGACACCCGGATGCAGAAATGTGTTTACAGTTTCACCTCCGTCTAGTTCACTGGCGGAGCTGCTAGAGGAAGCAATCCCAGCTAGTCAGGGAGTGTCATTTCTCTCTCTGCAACAAAACAAGTGGAAATCAGACAAATCAGGAGGGACGGGGTGACTGCTGGCAGCACTTCATCATTGCATTGTGGCACTTAGCATTGTAATATTCTGGGTGGCCCAACGTCCTGCAGCATCTGTCCATCCAATAAAACACTCTCTTCACTGAAGCCTATTCAAATGGCAGGTTTAGATGTTTTAATTAAAGCCCAGCCAGCAAATCACCAGGGGAGCAAGACGCTAACAACTCATATCTGCAGAGATTCATTGTTCGGCAGCAGGACCCCTCAATCAGGCTCGATCCAAATGGGTTTGCAGGACTACGGCAAAACTCATTTTAGAGGATGAAGGCGAGGCAATACGGCAGTCACACTATGTCGTGACCTCAGGCTGCCGTTGCCACGGCGTCGTCCTGGTAAGTGAATACTGATAGGCTCGGTGGAGGCAACTGGAAACTGATGTGTCTGTCTGACTTGCAACTGGAAACTGATGTGTCTGTCTGACTTGTTCTTTTTTTTTTTGTGCTGTGATATATTCAACTTTTTTTTCATAGGTGTTTCTTTCACATTATCAGTCATTTGGTTTGTGAAAGGTTTTAAACAATTCCAGAAATCAAAATGCATCCTGTAGTTCCGCCACCGGCGGAAATTAAATTATACTCCGATTGTTTTCAGTGTCAAACTGATGTCATGAGAGACTGAAGGAAATGATATCCTAGTATGATAAAGAACAGCGGAGGCTTAACACCTGACTCCCAATCTGTCAGTGAATGAGACACAGGCGCACACACGTACACACACACACACACACACGCACACACACATCCATCTCTTTGCTCTCCTTCTCCACGTCCCTCCCTGACGGTTTACCCTCCCAGGAGCAGCAGTGTCCGGTGTTTCACCACCGTGTTCCCTTGGCTTCCGCTGCACCTGGATGTGAACATTTTGACCTTTTCTGCTTCACGGGGCAGACAAACATCTGGGACAGGGACATCACTTGGGTAGCCAGGCCTCCACTCTGAGGGATTATAAGGACGTGACTGTAAAACTCCCACAAGAAAAGCGCGCACACATAAGGGGAACGGAAATGTAACCGAATGAATTTGATTTGTAACGTCCCAGACTGTAATCGTCAGCCAAGAAACAGATTCATAATGTTCCTCTGTTTCTATTTCTATTCTATTTAAGCAGCAACCCCAACAAACATTTCAAAGTTTCTTTCTGTGTCTTTGGTTCTCCTCCAATGTTGACTCTCTCCTGCTGTCTTGCCAGTCTGTTTGCCTGCCTGCCTGTGTGAACTAGTCAGGGGGAACATGGAGGTAGCCTTCCTCCTCCTGCACTACTCTCCCTCAACTTGTTCGTTCATTCATTCCATGGGTGTAAAGTTCATTGTCTTTCACAGTGAGTTCAAGTTCAACATGAGTCACTTTTACACTTGTCCAGGTGGGAAAGTAGGACATGGAAGGTTTTGGGAGGTTGGGGGGGGCACGTCACATTTCTTTTTCCTTTTTTTTATTTATTGTTTTGATAATGTGACTGTAACTGTGATTAAGGGCTGTACAAATAAACCTGACTTCGTTATGTGCCCCCAGTATATTTATACTGGGCCACCAGGCAAAAATGAAAATAACCACTTGTAATTTATTACTATAAAATGTTCATAATGTACAACAGCAAAATAAATAACAAAGTACAAGAAAGTACATAATGGCTTGACTGTGAATACATTTGAAATGTTTGATTTTTAGCAACACTGTGAAGTTCCAACGTATTAATTGGCCCTTATTAAACTTATTGTATTTATAGATGAATCCTCGTCACTAAGTGATAGAACATTTTCCCTAAACGTAACCAGCTGTAGCATGTTAAAAACAGAACAAAAACCAGAGTGGAGGTTGATGAGTCTCTCCATTTATCTGTCAGACCTGATAAGAGGATGTCAGCTACCTGCTTTGCCAACATAGTAAATGCTGCCTGGTCTTGTTTTGGACACTGAGTGTTGTGTTGTGGTAATTGTCAGTGACTTTAAAAATGAGCCAGATTGATCCACCTTACTCTGAAACGGACCAACAACACTGTACAGGATCGATGCATCATTTGTCACATCAAATGTCACTTCCACCACAAATGAAATTGCCTTGTACTTATTGTTTTGCCATGTACGAGACAGAGAGGAGACGAACTGTAAGAGCACTTTTTCTTCGCCACTGGCCCAACAGGGCTACTAAAACAACCTAAGTCAATATCTTACTGGCCCTGGGCCATCACACAATCCTTATTGTCAAACCAAATGTTTTAACAATAATCAATGTAATCCTTCAAAAAATGTGCTGACCCAGGGGGAAATGTATTTAAAAGTAACAAACTAATAGCAAAGTAATTTTGATTTATTTTCCTGATAACCATACACACACACACACACACAAACAGACATACCCATTCATATTCTCACAACTGTGCATGCACACCAAACATTGGACATTAGCCCAGAGGTTGCAGCAGCATTAGTATGGCCACATGGGAGTGCTGTCAGGATGAGGAGGCTGGGGTCCTGAACTAATTCTCCACTCTGCTCCACCAGCTGCTTTGTGTCTCAGCTCACTTCCACTTCTGTCACACAAACAAACACTGTGAGAGCTGATGTCTGTCTGTGAGGCTGAGAGAAAGATGCAGCGACAACTCTGAATGGGTGCTCTGCAGTGTGTTTATGTGTTTGTGTTTGAGTGTATCAGTGAATGTCAGAGTGCACACATTCATTTTATACAGCATTTTTATTTATGGGTCTCACACAGTGTGTGCATATTGCAGCTTAATCCGTAATACCACTTTTCTTTGTCTAGTGTGTTTGATATCTTCCCCATCTACCGCTGTGATATCTCTCATGGTCATCTCATGTTCGGGGCAGCCCGGGGGCACAGAGTCTCTGTCTTGTAGCCACTGCAATCACATTATACACCTGCCTCTCCTCTGAAGAACCATTACTGCCAGAGTGATGAGAGTGTGAGCTATGTATTTACTTTATCTGGTAGGATCTGGTATGTCAGTGTGATTGATTTGTGTGTAAGACTAGGCTACTGCCTTCCATGACACTGGCTATGGTGTAATCTACTGGTCTGGGTGGAACAGGGCTCAAGTAATCTGAAGTAATCCATTAAAGCACAAATACATAATGACTATAATGACTTCCCACTATTGATTCCTATGAGCTGCTTTCAACTGACAAATGTTGTATAATGATTTCATGACAGTGCAACTGATGGACAGGAAAGGAGTGGAGATGATCATATGGGAATCAAGGGTTAATGAAGAAACCTCGCAAAGGCTAAAAACTGTAGCTTTAAGTGATCAAATTGTGAGGATGCTTCGCTACATGTCATGTTGACTTGGCATGCTTTGATTTGATATTTAGCCAATGTTTTAACTACCAGGGACGACTTGGAATACATGGCTGCTTACCTGAAATAGGCTACATCAGCTATATTGAGTTATTGATTGATTTCTTTTTCAATATGTTATACTGTATGTGCAAGCCATATAATAAAAACCACCAACAACTCTTTATTACCAAAAGTCTTTCTAATGAATGTGTGCTAAAGAGTAAACATGGAACATTGGAGTGAATAATCTACTGGAGGCACATGGATGGTTTTGGTTTTTATGTTCTAATTACGTAATGTTGAAGTTGGCCGACAGGCTGTTTCAGTCTCTTTCAACAAATGAAGCAACACAAACAACTCAATCACACATGATGTAACAACAGGCATGTGCTTTATTATGCATTTGGATCCCCACTAGCTACTGCAAGAAGCAGAAGGTTCTCCTGGGGTCGATGATGGTCTGGATCAAGGAGCAGGTGCAGGCTTGCCTGGAGTGCTGAGGAAAAACAGCCAGCCTGGCCAATGTTACCGATCAATAACTTAATGCCAAAAGGCTTGAGGATTGTGAAATGTAGGCCCATATAAAGCGTTGGACAAGAGGATTAATTTACAGTGCACATCTGGAGATGCTTTAGGTCTGATGCCTGTTTGAGGGCCAACAAAGCATCACATCAGTGAGCAAGGGAGAGGCCGAAGGCAAGACACCCCACTAAACGAATGCTCTCGTGGTGGGAAGATTACTTGGAGCAACATATTGTCTTGAGTCTCATTCAATTTAACACTCCCCTTAACTGTGACAGAATTTCACATAGACCGATACACCATGACACGGAAAAAGGCTGTCTTGTAGATTAAAGCTCTCTCTGGGAATAGAGACATGCTTAAAGGCAGATGTGTTGCCAAAGTTTAGCTGTTGTTGAACTTTGCAGTCTTTGATATTTGCGGCTGCCACTGAAATCTTCCCCCTAATTGAACCCAGATGCGTCAGCACAGCCATGGTCTTGCGTGTGTGTGTGAGTGTGTCAGAGAGAGATAGACACAGAGAAAGAGAGAGAGAATAAGACAGACAGATGTGGTTATGTGGTTGTCTAGAAGTTCATGTGAGTAACCATGAGTGCTCGCGGCCTATGTGTGTATTTACACAAGCCCTCATATTGCTGTGGTTCTGTATTTTCTTGAGTGGAAGCAGAACTAATAACATGGTCGTATCATATTCCTGTAAAAATATCATTGTTTAAACTTATAACAACAATATTAAACGACAGGGAAAACGGATTGTGGAAATGACATTGGAGCAAATGATGCTGCTGTATCCATATGAGCTGTTTTAAGCTATATCGGTGTTTGCACATCAAATCTACAGGTATTCCTAGAAATTCATTCAATTGTAAGCTGTCATTTACACTAAGAGAGTCTATAAACTGTTTACAGCAGAACATCAGTCTAATAATTGTCTCCAAATGACATTTTCTTTCCAAAGAATTAGTTCTTAGTTGATGCAATCATTTCTAAAGCATGTGAAATACAACCTGCTAAAGACAAATAATGTGTGAAAGCTCATTTCTAAGTAATCACACATGGACCTTATAGATCGAGGCACTTGATGTGTTGTTGCGTTCTGTTGGTAATGGGCTGCTCCTACAACTATCAAATCAAAAAAATCACATGTATTTGTATAGCCCACAGTTACAGTCTCAAAGGGCTTCACAGTGCCCAAAGTGTGAAAACAATAAATGGTGGTACATGACATCCCCCAGCCTCGGATCCTCACAGAGGAAAAGGAAAAACTCCCACAAAATCTTTTAGGAAAAAAATGGAAGAAACCTCGGGAGGGGCTACTCAGAGAGGGAGGGGCTACTCGGAGAAGGAGGGGCTACTCAGATAGGGAGGGGCTATTCGGAGAAGGAGGGGCTACTTAGAGAGGGAGGGGCTACTCGGAGAAGGAGGGGCTACTTAGAGAGGGAGGGGCTACTGAGAGAGGGAGGGGCTACTCAGAGAGGGAGGGGCTACTCGGAGAGGGATCCCCCTACCAGCACGGTGCGGCGTGTAATAGATGCCGAGTTTGGGCAAGAGTATACAGAATAGACATAATTCATAATTTGGGTGGAAACAGATCATCTATTGAATATAATGTCAGAATGATGGCTCGTAAGTTTAAACCATCAAAATAGTTGACTGAATTAGATTGAAGAAGTTATTTTGATCTTTGAAATTTGTTTTGTTTTTGTTTTTTTACAGTGTAGAGCAGAGTTTGACTTTAATAAACGCTTGATTGGTATTAATTAGCTAATGAAGATACCTGAAATTTTTTTTTGTTCCTGATGGGCCTGAATCATTTTTGGATTATTATTTTGATTTCAACCTCTGTGCTCAGTCTGAGCGTCTGTCTATCCCTTCCTCTGTGTAAATGCATCACAGCATGTGACGACCAGAACAGAGTCATGAATCTTTTAGCTCGTCAAGCGTAAAATGCTTTTGATGGGTTTATATTGAACAGCAAGACGGGCCCGCAGCCTTTCACCTCTTTTTCAAATGGTTTTTATAGTCAACATCGGCAGGAAATCTATGTTCACTCTGGGTGAGCTCATCAAGCGGTGAAAAGAACCCAGTCGGAGGATTTAGAATTGAATGGGAGGCCGGGGATAAAATCCTATGAATTTCTCCACTGCTGTCATTGTCAAGCATTGTAGTCTGAGGGATGCATAATTCATAGGCAGAGCACAGGGACATATGACTGTAATAAGCAATTCTGACTCTCGACACCTCACCTCCACCAGCAAAGAACGGGATGATATGTAAAAGAAAATCAACTCCCTGAAGAATACACTGTGCTGAAGGTGGTTACACTGAGGGTAAAGCTGCAGTGGGATGTGGTTAGAAATTGAGTGCAATGATTTTATTTCAGTCAGGGAAAGCCTTCTATAGTTTTCTAACATGAGTGCCACTGAGCGATAATATGCCCTATAACTGCTTTATTGCCCCTTTCTCTATGCTCAGCCAATGCTCAATAAGTTGAGGGGGGTGTGGTCCTGCCAACATGCTAAGCAACACCCATGTTTTGTTGGTTATTGTTGGGTACAATTAGCGCTAAAAGACATTCTTCTTTGGGGAAAAAGTAAGAAACTTAGTGTCTTTAATACCACTTACAATAGACACAATAATCAAGGGCAAACACTCGTAGAAGCCCAATTCAGATATACGAATGATACGACCACCACCAAATGAACACCATAGCAGAAATCAGGCTGTTCGTCATTCGCCAGCTACCTACCCTAGCCAACAGCGGTATGTGGCATGTCATTGGGGACAACAACATGTATACTGTTGCCTTCTTAGTATGTGGATCAGTCTCAATGACAATGTTAAAGACACAGTGGAGATCACCAAATTTCACTCTCCTGTCTTCATGTCAGAATCCATCACCAAATTGTTGAGCATCCATTCACCCGCCACTGAAAGCCTCCTCCACCTCTCCTCTGTTACTCCTTCACATGTTTACCTGTCTGGGTGTCTGAGTGTGTTGACACCTCTGCATCTCTTTCTATTCATGCCTCTCCTCTCTTTCCACCATTCTCTCTCTCCTCCCCCATGTACTGTATCCCACCATCTGCCTGCTAATTGGAGCGAGCAGGTTGTCCCCCCCCGCAACTGTTCCCCCTTCACGCATCCCGACTCGCAGCAGCAGCAGCGGCAGCAGCAGTACTACTGCCTACTCATTTAGCTACCAGTCAGCATGTAGCACCTACATCCACATTGCAACAACATAACAAGGTTATCGTCACCCACGCCTGGACCCAGTGCAGGGATGCTGCCCTAAGATGATTGGTGCCTCTAGTGACTGGCGATACAGCTTGAAAGTCAGCGCAGCCAGCCACTTTGGCTTTCCTCAGTCCATTAATACCATTTCTGAGCTTTCACCAAAGAACACTTTCGAGTCAAAGTGTGGCTTAAAGGAGTTGGAGGCAAGTTCAAAGCAGATGCGTCTTCTTCAGAGGTCTTCTTAGATGCTGTTACCAGTGCAGCGCCTTCAGAAGCATCTGAGGGTGCTTTACAGTACCACTCATCAGAGGAGATCTCCTTGGGCTGTTCATACCGAGAGGTTACACATAAAGAGATCTGGCCTAAATTTAGTTTACATTTAGTTTGTCTTTATTAGTGGAGATGGACTTCTTCTGTTCCCCTGCGAGGCATTCATTGCAACACCAACCCACAGGATATTAACCAAATGTATCTACACCGACATCATAAATACTACATGCAGGCACGTGCCAGCACACACACATACACACAGTTTATGACCCATATACACGTGTGAGTCATGGGAATGTGCAAAAAAAGTTTATACCCCCCCTTCGACTTCTTGTGTCCCTCCCCTCCATTTCCCCTCCGAGCCTTCCTATCTGTAGATAGAGGTGGGAGAGGGGGAAACTCACACTCACTCAGGGACCAATCAGAGACATTTGGGGGTTTAATTGGCGCCCTGGGTTGAAGCGCTCACACGTCTAGTACATGACTACACATGCACATGTACAATACACATAAGCACATGCATTCAAGTGCACACTTACATATGCTGCACGCACATACACACAAACACACAGGCTATGAACGCCCGCAGAAGACGTGCCACATGTTCCACATTGAAGCTGTCTCACTCACTCTTCGACCAATAACAGTGTTTTTAGAGTCTAATTGGCCCGTGGGGTGTTCCACACGGATGCCCTCTGACATGAGTCTGCTCCATAATTGCTCATTAACAATGTACAAATGGACTGCATTTATATAGCGCTTTTATCCAAAGTGCTTTACAGTATATGCCTCTCATTCACCCAGTCACACACACACTCACACTCACACACCGACGGCAGTGAGCTACCATGCAAGGTGCTGGCCTGACCATCGGGAGCAATTTGGGGTTCAGTGTCTTCAGTCCAGTCCACTTTGACATGTGGACTAGAGGAGCCGGGGATCGAACCTCTGATCTTCTGATTAGAGGACAACCCGCTCTACCTCCTGAGCCACAGCCGCCCCACTTGTACCCTATGTGGTTCATTTAGGACACACACCGTATCGTCTATGGATTAGCTACCCAAGCTACCTCTGCAGCATATGCTCCACTGGGCCTTTGTCCTCGCTCTATGTAAACTTTGCCCACAGGTAAGGATTCAACTTCGGATCAAAAATGATCCAAAACCGAGGAGGGAGAAGCAAAAGGGGATGAGGCGGTCTGATGGAAAATCTATTTGTTTTGCATTCATGCAGAGCTCGGACAAAGAGGCGCAACGATCGATGTACATCACCCGCCGTTGCAGTCCCTCAACACCTCCTCCACCACATCTCCTCAGGATGGGCCAGATTGATCTGCTGTCACCTCAACCTCCAAAAAGAGAAATCCATAAGATTACACAATTTATGGGACTTCCCTGTCTGAAGCAACACGGCGACTTTACCCAAATGTCCTTTACTCCTCAGGGAATTTCCAGTGTGACCTCAAAACACCAACTATCAGCTAAACGGTTATTCAGTGCATTAACTGAGCTGGAGCAGTGCTTATTTCAGCTGAAGATGAATTTCCTCTCTCAGAGAGCTGGCCTGATAAATCTTCTAATCTCCAGTCTGATAAATGCAGAGTTTCAGTTAGAGCTCAAATTCTATTACCGGCTGGTCGTCGGGTTTTGCGAGTAACACTTTCTTCTGCATATCCCATTAAGACATGAACTGGGGCTCGTGAATGAAATATCAGTGGAATAAATCACAGCGTTTGCTCTTTTGATGAGGAGGAGGGAAGTTGAATCTGATCTCCTCCCGCTTTGGACCCTGGAGTGAAATATTATCCTCTTAGAAGTATTGATGGCGCGACAAAGCTTGAGAGATTTTATCGCAGCAAAGCGGAAGATAAAGTGCGGACATGATTAACCGTATTTTCTTCTGATCACACACGCATTCCATTTTTTCCTCAGGTAGTGAATCGTGAACTATAAATTACAGATTTGTCCCTGAAAATAAAGGACAGCAAAATGGAATGTACACTGGCACACACGGGGATGAGGAGGGAAAATGGAGGCAAATAGATGAGGGAGAAAGGGGCTAAATGTCATGAAAATAAACATCCCCCATGGTTGGACTGCTTTGTGCCGTGCTCTCTGAGGGACCATCGCCAATTTCCTTAGGGTGTCGTCTGCTGCGTTTCATTTCTCCTGTATTTTTCCTCTTGCTTTATTTTGATGCCACAGTGGAATTGTGGCAATCTCCATTACGTACTACGTGCTATCTCACACACAGCTGTTCTCTCCTCAGCAATCTCCTTCAATCAGCCCCGTCTTTGATTTATTGCTTCCTGTTGTGCTTGGGATTGTTGAATTGTGCTACTCTGCCTGTCCGCCATGATATGGGACTCCGGCTCCGTTGCTTGGGAGCGTTGACCGCGGGGCCTAGCTGTAGAGTCTAACATAGTTCTGAATCAGGGAAGTAGATAAAACGAATGTCCGGGCGGAAAACAAAATGACTCTCCTCAGCTTGTTTGGTTCTGGGCAGGCTGTGGATCCTTCACCATTTGCCATATCAGGATGATTGCTGTGTGAATGACCCAAGTGACTTCTGCTCTTTGTCAAATATCACCTAAGGGAGCAGGGTGTCTGAGACAGCACATTCAGGGTCTGTGTTCATCATGCCTCTTGGAGTAGGAAATCGGTCCTAGCTGGCCATAAATTCTCAGAATGACGCAGATTTGACCCTGCATTTAGCCATAGGAGTAAAAGCAATCAATATAATATCATCAATATACTCGTTAACCCGAGGGGAGGGGGGGGGGGATCAATTCATTTTATGTTGTAAATGACCTGTCGATTCAGTGTCGTAAAACCATGATGTCAGACATTCTCAAAGAACAAGATCTATTCCTCGCTGAAAGTGCGTGTAGGAAGCTTCATTACTGTCTCTCATGCTGTGACTACTTTTAGTCCTAGTCAAACTTTCAGCATGATTCTGAGACGCCTGATATATCATCAGCAAAACATCTCCTGCTAGCAGAGTGATACAGTCCCTGACTGTGTCCTAACCAGGGGCCAACCCACTGACTTTGGGGCCCTAGGCAATGACAAGAATATGGCCTCCTGAATCCTTTTTCACGTTACCTTCAAGTTGGGGCATACAAGGGCTGGTGTTCCTTAAGGGTTGTGTGCTTACACTGGAGCTGATCTCTCCTGACTGAGAAAAGAATGATCATCCTCATCTTCATCATTATTATTATCATTATTTCTAATGTTTACTTGTCCTTGGCTCTGAACATCAGTTGGCATGGTAGCACACTCACCATCATTGTAGCTGTTGGTGCCGGTAGTGGAGCTAACGTTTGCTTCACTAGAGCTCGCTGAGCTTGGAGGCAGTGGTAATATTGCTAGCAGCTGTTGATTCTTTGATTAAAATAGTTGGCAACAAAGCTTTTATTTTCCTATCTTCTTTTGTTTGCGCCACTTGGGTAGCATGAGGCAATATTGCACTAATAAATAAAATAATAATAATAATAATGTTGTTATTATTATTACTACTGTTATTATTTAAATATAATAATAATAATAATAATGATGATGATGATGATGATGATGATGATGATGATGATGATGATAGTTGTCTTTGAAAATGATGAAAAATAGACCCATATTACGTGATGATCTTGTCTTTTGTGGGGCCCTCTGGCTGCATGGGCCTAAAGCAGTCACCTACCGCTGCCTAATGGTGAGACCGCAAATGGTCCCGACCTTCACCTCTACTAGTCATCAGAGCTCAGATAAGACTCACATCTCTCTCACATCGTGGTGAACAACACGAGTTGTTTAGCCTGGCTGTTTGTGAGTTCTTGTGTCCATCGGCGCACCTCTGTAACCCCCATACCATTAAATTGCTGCTAAAGGGACAGATTGCATATCACAGGTCACAGGTGCGCTATTAATGGCATAGATATATGGTACAACATGTGAAATGGACACACACATCACAGGGAGAGCAGGCGGAGTGTACTTGTGTGTGTACGTGTGTGTAGATGAGTGTGTGTGTGTATTGTATGTAAAAAGCATGTGGTTGGTGAGACGGAGGATGATAGGGAAGGATAATAGGGAGGAAGAGGAAGAGATGCACCAGGGATCTATGATCTAGCAGAATATCATCTCTGTAATCTGCCTCAAAAAACAGGAAAGCATCAACAAACAAATAACTGATCCACAGAGACAATGAGGCATATATGCTTATCACAAATTACCCACCGCAGTGAGAAGAGCGTTTTATTTGGATTTAAATAACGCCTGTGAAGGGGACTAGAAACAAAAGTGAATTTAATCTCCCCTGGGACTGCTGAGGGAGCATGTGCACTCGATGAGTCAGAGTGTGTGTGGGGATAAATAGGCTATCTACCGCTAATCTGGACAGACAAAGTTTAAAGCAGCGACACAAGATGAAGAACTACAGAAGCCTCAGCACCTCTTCTACGTTACAGTCCTTTGGTCTTTGCCACTGAGGCGTTCGTCAAAGGAAAACAGACAAATATGGCTGCCATGCTTCCTTGAATACCCAGTCCTAATTCTATTACTGTTACTGTTTTCCTGTTAGGAAGCATGACAGATTTGAAAACTGAGTTGATTTTGTAGATGTAGTTAGCCATCTGGGTTGATGCTACGGTACTATAGAAAGATCACTGCATACTCATACTCTTGTTTGATCCATATAGGTCGCTCAGTCAGACAGCAATTTGGATAACTAACCGCTGCTTTCATGTCTCCTTTGACAGTGATGGAAGAAAAAGAGAGAGAGAGAGAGAGAAAAGAGAGACTTTTATATCTCAACGTTGAAGTATCCTGGAGTGAAGGTTTCCTGCTGTGCTGCTCTAAGGGTGCCTGGCCTGTATCCCCTTCAGTCGTACGTTTGTTTGCTCTCTCTCTCTCTCTCTCTCTCTCTCTCTCTCTCTCACCCTAAAGGCCCATTGCTGTCAATGAGAGAACATTTAGCATTGCAGATCATTAATGAGACCCCCAGAGTGGCTCCTTAACATGCACCTACCTACCCACCCACACATACACCCACACACACACACACACACATACTCTTACTTGCTTATGGCAGTTGCCTGGAAAAAACGAAAATGACGTCGCGTCCATTAATTGGGTGGAATGAGACGCTGGCTCTGGTTATGTCCTGAAGACACACACACACACACTTTCTCACACTCAAAGTTAAATCCTTGCTTTTGTTGAGGGTATAGGTATTTCATTTAGAAGCAAATATTTGCTTTTTTCAGCACAAGCTGATGCGTCTTGGAGGCAGAGCAGAGACGAGCCAACACGGGCTTTGAATAAAACCTACTGAAGCACCTGGTTCTGCCTCCACTGATTTCTTTTTAATCTGTACTTTACACAGAATATGTCACCTGAATATGTTGGAACAGTATTCAGTGCTGTCTCATTGTTAATCAAGGCCTTTTTTTGTTCAGCTTTCTGGAACACCCCAGACCAATCACTGCCATTAATACGGAGGGATTCATGCAGACAGGAAGCGGGGCTCCCATGAGTGTGGCGCTGATACCATCCATGCAAAATACTTGTCAAGGTGTGAACAGGAAAAACATGTTGAAAAATGTTCATTGCCAGCCTTGATTTTAATAAACCACTATCTTTCCTCCTCCAGGCTGCGAAAGACAACCATTTGTTTTCTGTCACCTTATATTACTGGTACCCGATGCTGTTGTGGGATTGGGCTCTCCTCCTCTTTGGTCATTCAAGATACACCCCTATACCGCCACAGACACAGAAGCGCTTTGTTGCTTTGTCTGTCTGCTCCACACAAGTGTTACAGTTGTATCATTTGCACCCAAGTCAGCCATTGGTTGTGAGCGTTTAGCGGGGTGATATATTACAAAGGGCTGGAGACAGTAAGCTCAGTGCTAGCCTCGCTCAGACCTGACACCAATTGATTTACACTAATGACACTAGACACACGGGTTCCTGGAACTGACATAGGGTTTTAGCCTTGTACGCCTCCAACCCTCACTTTGTTAGAGACAATTGAAAAAAGCAATTACCTGCCTTACCATGCCGCATAGTGTCTGACAAACAAGGTAATGCAGGGGGGAGGACAACAAGCAACTGTTCTCTCTCTCTCTGTTCTCCTAAGAGGCTCCTTTCTACTACGCCGCTCCCATCTTGAAACATTTATAACCACATCTCCTCTGCCGGTTGTGACTGCAAATAGCCTTGCCCATCCTGCCGACCCCGAAAAAAAACCGCCCTGGCAGCTGGTCTCTGTGAATCTCTGACCCTCAGCTACCGTCTCTCTCTTCCTCCCCTTTAAAAGGTCTGGATGAAGCTTCTCCTATAGCGTCCCCTAACCAGGGTTTTCATTCTGTCGCGCTCTCATTAAGGGGATTAAGGGGATTTGAAAGGTTGAGGGTGCTGAACTAGTCTCAAACTTCATTTACAAGCTAGAATAAATCAATAGCTTGTAGATGAAGGCGAAGACAGGCTTGTGACTCAAGGTAGCACTGAAAACACTTCGTCCACAATCAAAATGCAGTTAGGAGAACATAGTGAACATAGAAATAGCGAAGCATTGTAAGGTTCTCTATTTGGTGTTTTGCGTAATTCCTCTTAGTCACCAGGTGAAAAAGCTGAGGGTGCCACAGACCTCCCGCTTTGGACATTGCAGCGTAGTAGGTAGCATGTGAGCAGACATGCCTAGAGGGATTACATATGGCTCAAAGCAACGAGGAAACAGACAAGCTAATTAAAACCATTGTGCTTCATTCTTGCTGCAAAGGAGCAGCTGATTAGAAAGTTAATTGAATCGGGAAGTAAGATTTGTCAAGGGAATTCCAAGTCTCGTCGGATAGTAATCAAAACCGGCACTGGGCAATCGGGAAAGAAAGAGCATCAAAGTTGTTTTTTTTCCGCTGGGTCACATGAGTATTTCCTACATGCGTTCGGTGTGACTTGAGAAATTACATCTTTACCACATATTACACACATCACTTTGATCTTGCTCATCATTCTCGAGGATGACGATACACGTCTAATTTTATCTCTTCTGGTGAGTGTGAGTCAGGGCGGACATTTCATTTGTTTGAATAGATTGTGGATCCCTTCCTGAAACCAGCTCCACTTCTTTCAGGATGTGTAAGTCTGTTCCTGCATAGCGCGGCGGTGGTCTCTGTAACATCTCTCTGAGAGAAAAAGGAAAAGACCAAAGCACCTTCACTGTGTTCCCCTTGATCATATTTTAACAACACACTCGTGAATCTCAGTAGACTTCAGTAAAACCAAAGGAAACCGAACAACTTTTTTTTGTGAGACCCCTCAGACCGGGTGACTATCTTTGGCAAGGCGCCACTGAATGGTAGGAGTCCTCAGAAGACATTCCTTAGCGGATATAAATAGTGTATTAAGCCCCACCACCCACAGTGCAGACAATAGCCTGATATTGGGCTGGTTCACTTTCTTTTCACTACACAAACTCTGACTTTCCCAGAGAAAAACATGTATGCCTCACCATATACTCCAAGTTTCACATACACTTTGTATCCCGTATGCATCATGAGGCAACCATAATATAAGGTTGTATAGCAGACAGTGATATACATTTCACATATAGCCTTCAAATTTATTAAACTACTTACAACAACATTTTTGGACCATTCCTTGACAAAAAATGTACTTCTGATAATCTCCACATCTGGCGAAAGAATTTCCCATGTCAGTTGATTACTTTTTTTGATTTTTTTCATGTCCAAAGCTTGGCAGTGGGAAGGAGGATAGCTGCACACTTAATCCATACGATAATACTGCCTTAAAAAAACAGAGGATTAAAGCCTGAGGGTGGGATAATGGATATTAAGCTGTTATTGAACCAAAGAGATTCGGTGTCAGATGGAAGTCTCGCTCAGCCTGCAATAACTGCGTCCGATGAGGTTATTTTCAAAGTTGGAGGAAGCGGGCCTGATTTCATTTTGTGTGTCACACATTTGAGTGTCCTCCCTCTGGCAGGCTCAAGAACGCCACTTGGTCGGCCTAATCTATCACACTAACCCTAACCCTTTATTCAACTTGCCAGTCAAATTTGTATTTGTCAGAGAATATAAATGAATTGAACAATAGAATGAAAGAGTTATGTATGGGATAAGAGGTAACCTAACATAACAGGCTCAAATCACATTGTATGGGAGAATTATGATCTCATCTGGGTTAGATGTTACTGCATTTACACAACAGGACAATAACAAGTGAGCTACTTGGAATTATCCTTTAGACTTTGCACACACTTGGCCATTGTTGTGGTTTGTGTGGTGGGGGATTAGAGCCTTATGTAAATTTGGGGGTTCACTGATAAGGAATGGCTGCGTGCCCTGCTGGTCTAGCTGTAACTGCATGCATTTGGGTCAGCTTGATGCAGGCAGCAGAGCGAGATGCACGGACGTGAAGCTGAATTACACGTACTAATGCCAAACATTCAAACCATGCAGAATACTTCTCTTGGTGATAAACTAGGCCAATTGGATGAGACATTTTGACAGGCTTACAGACAGGCATGGAAGCAGACACACACGCAATACAGACACCACACACACACACACACACACACACACACACACACACACACACACACAGGCTTGCCTGCTCATCCTCATGTCTTATAGATGGTGGTATTAATCTTCCTCTATCTATTTGAACTTAAGACACCCACTGTGAACCAGCCACCAGCACTGGAATCTGATGAGGCTTCGTGACGTTACTTTTACTCTGAACTAGCAGTTCCTCCTAACCTGCTGCAGCATAAAAGATGTATTCATATGCAGAGGGGGGCCTTCTTGTTCAAAGGTGCAGGTCTGCAGGACTTATTACTCAGTGGCCTATATACCTTAACATATCGCAAGTGGCATAAATTTGTCATCTAATCATGAAACAACTGACCATCAATCAGTTTCTGAAACATTATGGTTAACAGGTGGATAAGAGTATTTATGCTTTTGTTTTAATACGGCTCCTCTTTACATTTTTCATTTAACATTTAAACATATGTACACAACACTGTCATTATTTTGATATGATACTAATTACACTGAAAGGTTTGTTTTTTGGGATAAAAGTCAAAGTACTAATAATTGGTGTAATAAATTCCTTTCCACGGTTGAAGGAGGGAGAAGCACACAGACTTGTCCCAAGACCCCTCTCTCTCTGTGTCAGTGCCCTTATGTGCGCTTTGAAGTTCTGCATATGATTTTCTTGAACGCTTTTCTGAAATCCCTGTTGAAAATAGTGTATATGATGGGGTTCACTGAGCTGTTGCAGTAGCCTATCCAAAAGAAGAGGTTAAACAGCGCGCCAGGGATGTAGCAGCTGTCTCTGCAGATGGCGTGCAGGCTGTAAGTGAAGAAGAAGGGGAACCAGCATAGCACGAACACCCCCATCACTACCGCCAGAACAAAGGTGAAGCGCTTCTCCCGCATCTGGGCCACTTTGGTCTTGCTGGCCAGCTGTTGGCGCCCCGCTGCGCTCTTCTGCTCCGGATAGAGCTGCGAGGCCCGGGCCGAGGCCCAGGACAGACGGCAGCTCTGATGCGGGCAGCAGTCCGCGCCCTCCACCTTCCTCCGTTTGGTGAAGCGGTGATTCCGGGGTTTCATATCGGACGGACAGCAGCTCTCCTCCAGGTCGATGTCGTCGAGCTCCTCCTGCCTCTGCTGGTGGCTGCCGGAGCTCTGGCTGCTGGGACTCTCCATCTCGAACCGGTCCTTCCTGACGAAGCAGGTCTCTGACTGGGAGGGCTGCCTCTCCAGGCCGTTCTTGGCCACGAACACGGTGGAGGAGCGCTGCTTGGCCACCTTGTAGATCTTACAGTAGACCAGGATCATGATGAGGCCAGGGGCGAAGAATGAGACCAGGCAAGAGGAGAGGATGTACCAGGTCTCGTCGTTCAGCAGGCACTCCCGATCGTCGTGTTTGGTCATGAGGAGAGGGGGGAAGGAGATGACGGCCGAGATTACCCACACCACGACGATCATGGACTTGATGCGCTTGGGTGTCCGCTTCATGTTGTAGCTGACCGCCTTGGTGACTGACCAGTAGCGGTCCAGGCTGATTGCGCACAGGTGGACGATGGACGAGGTGCAGAACAACACATCCAGGGCCAAGTAAAAGGCGCACCAGGTGCTGCCAAAGTACCAGTAACCCATGACCTCATTGACGAGGGAGAACGGGATGACCAGCGTGGCCACCAGGATGTCGGCAGACGCCAGTGAGACCAGGAAAAGGTTCTGGGGCGCACGGAGAGCCCGGCTGGTCAGCACCGCCACAATGACCAGCACGTTACCGACAATGGTCACCGAGATGATCACGATCACCACCAGGATGATGAGCGCAGCGGTCGTCTCCGTGTGCGGCAGGGCAATCGGTGCGCCCGTGGTGTTCTCCTCCTTGGAGACGTTTTCCGCCGGCGGGTTTAATTGGGTTAAATCCATTCTGATCTCGGTTTATCCTCCCGTGTCATGTTTGTTATTTTTGCTCCCCTCTCCTTTCCATAACAGCTCAGACGGGGCGCACGAGTTGCCTTCCAGTAGTTAGTGGAGATATGTTGCGCGTCAAGGCGTGTGGTCAGTACAGCCTACATGAGATACAGTAATAGTGCCTGCACAAATATGCCCCCGTAAACTAATCCCTTCATCACGAGTCCCCGGCGCTGCCGACGCGCTCAGTCCCAAATACATCCAGCAAATCCGGCAATAACAGAGTTCACAATCCAGGTGACCGAGATTGAAGTTGCTCCTCTGCTGTCACGTCGCCGCGCGTAATGCTCTTTTTTGGGCTTTGTTGTAACGCATGCTTCGGATACGCACAGAAGGCACACACTGCTGATGGAACGCATGCCCATGCAGGAGCGAAGTGAGTGACATCACGCTGAGGACCAACCCATCTCCAAATTTAAAGGAGAGAGAGAGGGAGAGAAAGAGAGAGAGAGAGAGAGAGAGAGAGAGAGAGAGAGAGAGAGAGAGACTTGTGTGTCTCTTAAGTCAAACCCACTCGATTGCTTTCTTTTTTCTTTTTTTTTTTACATTTTTTCATTTCATTCGATGTACCAGCCTGTGGATCGAGACCAAATTAAATGGAATCGCGTTCAAGACCAGTAGTTTTGTCTCACAGAAGAACACTAATGTAACTCATGCCATGCTCCAGTAATTGCTTTCTCACAGTTGTTCACGCCATCAGCAGTTGGGTAATAAGCAGGCTCGGGCCGACTTGGCTATCAGGAGTCATGGGTGGTAGTGAGCTGAAAGCAGCGCAGCAGGGCCGCCGCAAGCAACTGTGATGGACTCATCTCTGCACTGCAAATGTAGAGGTGTGTTCTCCACCTCAGCCCTATAGCTGCATCATTAGACAGTAAATGCATTGCACGAATAAAAGAAAGACAGTTCCCCTTCTTTAAACACGTTTCTGTAGAGATCTGTTTGTATGGCGTGTTTCCAGTATTCATACACCGTATTCTTGACATTTTCTATACTGGTTTTGGTGGATGTGAGGATAATACCTGTTGCTGAGAAGCTTGCAGCTGATTTGTTCTGGAGGTTTAGTTATATAACGTGAGCAGTGTTCGGCAGCCAGCCGTATAGCCAGGGGATATTTACCATTGAGGAGCGTCGCAGAATGACACACACACACACACACACACACACACACACACACAAGCTATCATGGCCACACAGGGATCATTGTGAAAGTGCTGCTAAACTGATTGCTGCTCCGCAGATGTTTGCCTAACTAATTTGGGATTTCAAAGAAAATCCAGAAAGCTCAATTTATAAAGTAAATAGCATCTCCTTGGAGAGTTTGAGTGTGAGATTTGCATTCTATCTAAAGCTTTTTGATGGCTGCCAACATTAATATGTGTGTGTGCGCTTGTGTGCGTATGCTCAACAGTGTGTTGTCTGGAGGGCTCAGTTAGAACATCTCTCAGTGGCTGAGGTGAGACAAGAAAGAGAAGGGGTTGGAGGATTGGAGGAGGAGGAGGATATGGTGAGTCTGCAATGGTGGATTATTATGTCTCCCTCCCTCCCTCCCTCCCTCCCTCTCTCTCCCTCTCCCTCCTTCTCTCTCTCTGATCTTGCTCCCCACAGTGAACACAAAAGCATTGAGAAGAGCTCATCCAAAGGGTGACTGTCACAGTACATCAGGGGTCTGTAGACATTCCCTCAGGCGCTACCTGCTACATAAAAAGCAAAAAAAAACCACTGACCTCAGTACCCAGCCTCCACCAAGACTCACATGCTCTTTACAAGCAGGAAAACAACAGATGAAACACACCATTGGTTTTGTTCTGCGTGAAAGGCAGAGGACTGCTTATCTACAGCATGATTGGTGTACAGTCACTAGCATCCTTCAGTTGGAAGACCCAAAACAAAACAGGATGCAGGCCGGAAAGTGAGCTTTGAAAACCAGAAATATCAGCACTTGGCAAGTAATCATTGAGTCATTGGTATTGATCAACAACACTATCAACCCCCTGCAGATATATTATGGTCTTTTTGTGCTATAGGGGAAAGTAAAAATCATACTCGTGGCAACTTTAACTTTTATCTGGGCCAAAAGTGAAATTACACAATAGCTCTGAACATTCCTGCACACAGGTGTTGACACAATCAACACAGCCCAGATGAGAACATGAAAGAGACTCACTTATAAAGGTCCTACTGAAAAACAACAACAGAAATGCATTGTTCATTCATTGCGTTATGTCAACTCCTTTCACACAGGGCAGTGTCTACTGGTTTGGTCTAGAGAAGCCTAGTCAATTTAGCATTACACAATACTATAGTTAGATAGTTTGTGTAAAAACCTTTTAGTCTACTTTGTACACACACACACACACACACACATATGTACACACACACACACCGTCCACTTCACCTTGCCCTCTATTCTGGGTATTACAACAATACCCAGCATCCTGTCAGTTTGGATCCAGCTTCCTGTTGTGATGCAATCAGCACACCTAATGAGGGGTGGATGTGAATTACATCCCTGTCCTGAAAACTTGGCGGCGATAAGCTTTCCCACAAACCCACCCACACCTAAAAAAAAAAGGGCGCAAATCTAATATACTTATCACTTTTTCCTTCTCACCTTTCTTGCCATCCAACGTACGAACGCGGTTTACATTCTCCAAGTGAGAAACAAAACAAAAACCAGCCGTCACTGAAAAGGTAACGCGAGTGTTTCTCACATTGACCCAAATAGTGTTAAGTGAACGTAACATGTCTTGACACAGATGACCCTTCCGTGATGTGGATGACAGATCCGTATTTTAAAACACTAGTTGTCAAAGAACCAACTGGGGCAGCGCAAACATCCATGAAGCCTCCCAAATGGCTGTAACCTCCTCAACTCATCCATCACTAGAGATGCAGTGATGTGACACCTTCTCCTGACTCCAGCAGGTAGTGTTTTGAGTGATGTGGCTTTGGTGTTAATTACTGCCCACAGAAATGATTCAGTAGCCAAACGGTGATTATTAATACCCTCACTGAACACCATATCACTGCCAATTCAATCTGCCAATTCAAACCCTTCTCTCCCCCCCCCCCCCCTCCACAACACTTTCTCCCACTTTTTTCTCGCAGGTAGGGTGATGCCTGCTGACACATCAAAGCTACTCGTGGATGTTTTTGTTTTCTATCTAGCCATGCCTCAAAAATAGTTTGGTGCGGGTCCAGAAATAAGACTGGCAGGAAACTAGCAAGAGAGTGATTGCCCGGACTGGTTTGTCTTTATGGGTGGAGGTGAAGTGAGAAATCCATATGGTATGGTGTATGGATGCATACCAGACCATGATGCAGAGAACCATCTATAGGATTAGCCCGCTTCTAAAACCCCCTTCTGGTGTTACACGTCAGAATGGACTAAAGAACACCTTATTTCATATGTTGATGCTGAATAACAGTGAGTGTTTATTGAAAATACCCAACAGGGCAGCCACATTACGTACTGATCTGCCTCTTTCACTGACCGCCTCAATCCTCTTGCCTTCCTGGCTGGCCTCTAAGGAAGTTGTTTCCTTCAGGAACTAGGCTGTTTGTGAGCAGAACCCACTGCTGCGTTATGTAATGTTCCAGGAATACATGACTTGTGGCGGTGTGTGAAACCCTCATCCCAGGTTGCAGGTGATTTGTAATAATTCTTTCCACCAAGGAATTAAGCTTTGACCCTGCATGATTACCTACGTAAGTATGTGTTTATTGTTGTGTGTGTGTGTGTGTGTGGTGCAGGATCCAATTTGTGCTTGTGTTTGCAAGTGTGTTTGTGTGTAAGAGTGAGGGAGTGCGAGAGAGTGTGTGTGTGTTTGTGTGGAGGGGTGTGTGTCACAGCCACTCCATGTTTCACACAGGATTGTTAGAGTATCACCCACATTAGTGTTGCTGTTGCTGTCAGTGTGCTTGGCAGGTCGGGATATATATACACATGCCTGCTGACCTTTGTTTTGTCCCAAACAAACAAGATTTTCCTCAAAAGTTTCTGCACCTTTGGACAAAACCACAATGGAAATGGAAGGCGTGACCACAGTAATGAAGCTTAGAAGGTCAAACATGTCAGCCAATTCTCTGATTTACTGAGATTTTGAAGACACTTCAGCATAAGTTTATGATGGGTTCATACTGGTGTAAGGGGATGCTGTTGTAGCTCAAAGTGCAATGAACATATTGCTGAAACTAAACCTGCTTTAACGAAAACCTCACAAGGTCTTCAAACCATCAGTAAACTATCTGTTAACAGGGCCTGTTTCATCATTTAATATTTCCTCAGGCATGACGTCATCAATCACAGGGTGGGTATCACCTACTAAAATAGGTCTGATATGATCTGGAGATCTAAGAAGTGATCAACTAGTTTCATTAGATGCTCTCTGAATGGCAACATTCACTCAAGGCCTTATAGATATGAAACTGATTTAGATATTTGGGTTTACAGTGTTTTATCTTTTAGACAGATTTGCAATAGTTGTGAACACTTTCAGCTGAAGAACTCACTTGCACGCCCCCTAGAGAATAGGCTTCCTGCAAACAAGCCTTTGCTCCATTTCTGATTTTAATGAAAATAAACAGTCCTGTTCATCCTGTTGGTCCTGTTAATAGCAGCCTTGGTTAACTGCTTTTCATTCATGGGTGATTGATTCCTCTCCTCCTTAGGCTCCTGAATAGGGGCACGGTGAGCAAATGCATGAGGGAAAAGTGTCAACAATTCAGCGTGAGTGCTATCAAACAAGCTACACTTGCTATCCTGTGTCCCTGTATCACATCGTTTCAGGCTTCAATTCGCTAAACCCTAAAGTATGACAAAGTTCTTGCATCAAACATCCTATGCCAGCAAAACTTCCACACCCACTTATATTGACTACATTTCTGGGGACAAGTGGAGAAATGACTGATGACTCTATTTGGTCAATGTGATAAATGATGGTATACCAGATGGACACAGCTTATGGACACGGCCCTGTATGCTCTCATAATATTTCTTTATTTTTTTAGATGTGGCTACCAACTAGATGTCTTTTCGTTTGATCTTTGCTCGCAATTATAAGGATAAAAACTACAAGATCAAATTTGGGCTCACTTAGGCCAAGGTACCTGTGCCACACCAATTGATGCTGCTGCTTTTCACAATATTTCCTAGCAGCGTTCCAACTTGAAAATGTCGTTAGTGATCTGACCATAGAGATATTTTCTGAAATAAAATGCCGAAAGGCTCATTTTCTAACGTCAGAGCCTTCTCACTTGTGACTCAGAGGGCCACTATTGTATGTGGCAGTGAAAGAGGTGCAGTCTGACAATATTAGGTTCTGCAAAAATACTATTAGGAGGCTGTGGTCACCCTTGGTCCTCGTCTGCCGATGTCAACTATGAAAACAACGTAATTCAACCTAATTTACCTTCAACAACTCTTGTTAAAGCTTAATCTCTATAATTTGTCACATTCCTGACACACTCTGGTACACAGCCCAGCTTTTAAAGGGCTCTTGACAGAGAACTGTTAGTATTCGAGGTATCCGCCTGCATCTCGCTGCTGGGCCAAGTGTTCATTAGAGCATTCATTTTGCATTTGACATTGGCCTCTTTCGCTGTTGTTTTTGCGTCAGCCTGCAGAGTCTTATTGTGCCTTTTATTATCTCATCAACATCTCTTTTTATTAGCCACAGTGTTTACATTGGCCAGTAGTAATGCAACTAGTAATCAGTTGGAAGTCAGTGTCTTTACAAATTGAATAGAGCACATTGTGTACATGTGGGTTTTATGTCAATTTTCAGACCAATGGCCAGCATCCATCACTGAGATATCGGTTTCAAGTGTAACTAAAACCCATGAAATTCACGCTGTGCAATAAAAACAATCCGGGCTGTGACTGGTTTATACTAGAGGTTGCTACGCTGCGCTTTAACAGAGCATCTACAAGGGAACGAGGAAGCTGCTCTCCAGAGGCTCAATTGTAGCAGAATAAGGAAACGGAAAAAAAAAAAAAAAAAAGATGGAGACTTTGTGGATTTCTGAGGTGGCTTATATTCATTTTCAAATTTACTTGCAGTCTATATTAGCAATAAATAAGCACAAAATGGTAGCTGCCAAATTACTGCTATTGTCCTTTAATCTTCCAACGTTACATCCAGTAAATAGGGGTCCAGTGAGGTGTCTTGTGGCACCTTTCAGCCTCTGGAGTCCCAGATTGCAGAGTGAAGCCTTTTCCAGCCTTTTCCAGCCTTTTCTGTCTCTGGCACGCTCTGACACTCAAATGGACTCTGTTCGCGGTGCCTTGAAGAGAAACAGGTGACTGACAAAGCCCTGGATGTGAAGCCAAAGTGTGGCAAGATCTGTGGCAAGGCGCTGTCTAAATAGCTTGAGAGCGTGAGACAGAGGTGGACAGCAAAGCGGGGGAGTCAAGAAGTGGCTGTTGGATACTTTTCAAGGCATTATCCCCGTCTCACCCAGTTCTATCCATCTCTATCAGACCGCTTTCTCCCCCCTGTCTCTTTCATGTTTTCATATTGGCTGCTGACATCTATTCTTTCTGTACGCATTCTTGTTTCACCTCGCCCCTCTCTCTCTCCTCCACTGTCACTGTAGCATGACCAAGCGACAGGACTCTGCCAGTCCTCTCAGCCCCGGGCCATCTGGTGTGGCTTTTTGAGATGCTTGGCTCTCCTTGCCGCCACACTGTTCTGTGGCGATGACCCTGCAGTTATTGCTCCAAACCCCACCCCACCCCTTCTTCCATGTCCAAAAGCCCCCGTGACCTTGGCTGAGCAAGCCCACTGACAGGACCAAACACCAGTTCCGGTTTTTCTGACGATTATCATCCCATGTAAGTTAGGATTTGGATTCTCTAATGGTTTGGTGGTTATTGGTTACTGCCAAAGTAATGGCCAGTTTCTTTTTTTCTGTCAGAGCTAGAACCTCAGTGGATGATAACGGGTGCCCGTCTGGCAAGTAAGAGTTGCTATTCTGTTTTAGTCCAAGTTGAACAACACAATTCAATACAACTGAAGCAACATGCCACCAGACGCAAAAGAATATGCTCATGACCTTTTCTGCCACCTGGAAGCCTGGAAATGCTGCTGTAGGCTGTTTTTTCATCATCTCGTCCAACAAAAACTGCTTCTGTGGTATCCATTAAAAACTACCACAACATCCAACAGCTTGGCACTTCATAGAGATCAATAGTTTTAATGTTGCCGCTGTGAGCTCTGACTCGATCAATGAACTTCGAAACCATAGACCCTGTTCATTTTAAACTGTCGCTGTGTGCCAAGAATCTGCAGTTCGTGTAGTTCTTCGAAGAGCTATGAAAACAGCAGGCTGGTCTAGATGACTATCACACTGAATAGCAATAAAGGAAAGGTTAGTTTGAGACTTTGAGGATTTATTTCCATCAGGTATTTATTTTCCCATTCTTTATTTAAATAATATTCATTCTCTGCTGTGGCATATGAAAACAGGCGTGACCCCTGACCTACTGCAGCAGAGACTGTTGGCTAACTCCTCTGTCAGTGTCACGGTCTAAAGAGTGAGACCACAGCTGCAGCGGTCTGGCTGGGCCGTGAAGGAGCAGTGACAAGCAGGATGAGCACAGTTAGCATCTCCAACTCAGCTTCTCAGCCTGCATAGATGGCTGTGTTGTGTAGTCTCTACTTGCTTCATCTCCTGATTGAAGCTGAAACTACCTGACCGGTTTTATATGCCTTGTCTGCCCAGGTACGTCGTTGAACAGCAATACATTTTGGAATGGGGTGCATGCTGCTTCACTTCACCCCTTTTACTCCCGCTGTGTTAAGAAACCCTTCTAGCCCTTCTAACTGTTTGTTTTTCACGTTTTCCATTTCATATATGAAATGGAAATATACAGGGTCCTCTGCGTGCTGGTTCTTATGCCGCAAAGACCCATGAAAACTATTCATTCACTGATTTTGTCATTTAAAAACATACCTGGGAATCAATTTGAAGATACGATTTATTTTCCTATTCCCAAAAACAGACTTTGTGGAGATATGGAATTTTCATCCCACTGAATTGATATACAAGTGTTATAGATCCCAGCATGCTTTGCTGCCCCTTCAGGTAAATGTCCACAGTCCTTATCTGCCTTTCTGTCAAATGGGAATCTCTCTGTTGATATAGCCAAAGGGGGTGGAAAAAGAAACACGATAAACTTCTTTTAAATTACAGTGCACTAGAGCCATACATGCAATGAAGCATTAGAACACTACTACAAGAAGGGGAGAGCCTAGTGATGTTATGCTACATTTTCACATGTAATGGATTAAAGCTGAGGAGCATGTGTAGAGAATCAATTGATAAGCAACTGATTAAGAGTGAATCTTTCCTTCAGGCTGCTGCTGATTGGCGAATTATTAGAGAATGTTTTGACTTCACAGCCTGACACACGCTTTCTATTTTCAGTCAAATGCTGCTCACGAATCACCTCATACATCTCTTTCTAAAGTCAGCTGACCTCGCATGAGCCATCTTTAATGGTTTCCAATGCAACCAACTATTAACACAAACAGACATCGTTCGAATACTGTTCCTTGTTCACCTTTGAAGTAGGAAATTGCACGCAACCAAAAATTGTTGCTGATAAAGTACTTGATCCTTAATCCAGCTCCATGTATGGTCTCGAAACCCAGAAGAGTGCTTGAAAGGTTCATCTGGGGTTTTGCAAAGTGCATTTCATAACTTTCTCTATTTAATTGATCTTGGATAACCATTGCCAGCTGAATTACTGCTGCTGAATGTCAGGGTCGATGGCATGGCAGCATTTGTGTTCCCAACCCCAACAAATTGATCACAATTATATGGAATGACTGACCAATACTATTATGAGTTTGTCATTATTACTCAGAATTGAATGCTATCATTATTGCAATAACATGCTACTTTTACAAAAATATACAGCTTAGTCTGTTTTCCAAGCATCCATGACATTCTGTGTAAGGACGAGGAGGCGAGGATGCTTTCCAAGGCAAATAAGCTTTGCTGGTGGAATCAAATTAGTTACATTTCTCTCTAAAATTCTGACTCACAGCACCTTGGGGCATAGTCCCTATCATTGCATGCACACACACACACACACACACACACAAACACACAGACTTACAGAGACACAGACACATTACTGCTCATATTCAGAAACATTTCTCCTCTTTGTCTTCATAGCCATCCTATAATAAAGCCCTCGCGCTGCTGAATAGGTGTCAGGGGTTGTGTACATCTGAATATGGTGACTCATCCTCCATGATATTCCTCATGAGGTATAATGGTTGGTGACATTTGAGGTTAATAACGCCTTTCATCCAATTACATGAACTGTGGTTCACAAATTTACATTTCTTTGAAAAAGGAAGTACAGGTCCCAGAAAGTAACTGCTCTTTTCTTGGAACATCTGCAGTCCACATTGCAATGAAAGCCTAGAAATGTAAAAAAAAAAACGACTGGAGTATCTTCTTTTTGCATGGCAGATACAGTATCATGTCTTACAATATGATGTGTCATAATAAACAAGGGTGTCAGCTGACAACATTTTCCATGGTATTAGTAATGTCCTTATCAGTCATGTTCTTATCAAGTCAACACACCCGTATGCGTATATGTGTTGCAGCTTCCATCAATAGGAAACAGCTTTTAGTGACGGCATTCGCTACAGTAACATTACAGGCTGCCATTCGTGATTCCATATAACAGGAAAGCAGGCTACTGTCAAAAACCATGTAGTGTGGGGTTCAACAAGTCATCTGTAGATGACCTTTCACAAAGGGCAGTTACAGCTGTTTCCTGCTTCTTCCCCAACCCTGACACAGTATGTTTAATGTCAAGGATTTGAATGACATTGATAACTGGTCTCTTTTTTCATGTTCAGTGTCAGAAGCACATTCTGAGGGGTTAGAAAAGCCAGAGGAAGAGAGGGCAAGGGTCAATGCTGCAATGTTTGCTTGAAAAATGCCAGCCAGGCTCTTGCAAAGACAAGGAAAGAGAAAAAACACTAGACATACACACATACACATGCACGTGCACAGACAACCAGCCCACTGATGAACTAGGGTAGGTCTTAGGTCACGTCCTATTCTGAGCTGTGAGTATTTTTGGTCACAGTAATACTTTTGGGGCAATTCCTTGGAAAATTTCAAAAAGAAGTATGATAGATAGGGGCATTGGCCTGTCCTTAGATACATTTAACACATTTCAAAAGCTTTTACACAACATGGATGCGCTCTAGTGGTGATGTGTAGAATTACACAATCTCATAAACTATTCCTTGCTTCAAGATGGATGGCTTACGTACGTAGGTAGGCAGGCAGGTAGGCAGGTAGGTAGGTAGGTAGGTACGTTTTGAGTATTTGTGACAGCCTATCATATTTGGAAAGCACAGGTCATTTCATTGGTTTTATTCTGGCTGACTCAACACCAGGTAATGAAACTCCCATTGTATAGACTTTAGGAGCAGTTGTGCCAGAGCTATAGGTTAAAATGTATTTGTTTTTCCAAGATAGACACCCTTCCAAGTTGCCTAGTACATGTTTTGAGATTGAGTCTTTCTTTGTGTATTTTTGACAGCCCTATATGTATGGCCTAGGTGGAATGTATTGCAAGGATTGTATTTGTATTTACTCCTTAAAATATATGCTTTCTATTCGATTCTATTCTTTATTCTTTATTATGTTCTAGATTCTACCTCTGGTTCACTTCTGCCATTGCACATTACTTACTACCTCAAAAATCAACAAAAGTTACAGAAATGTGTATTATGTGTATATTATGATTGCTTATATAATGGAGAGTGCTGCCAGCTAATTAAAAAAACTATTGCTTTGTTTAGTTGATTTAAGACGTGGCTGCCCCCTAGTCCATGAAAACCACGCTTGCCACCTAGCCGCTAGTAAACCAGTGGGCGGTCTGCTTTGGCTTTATTTTGAAATTTTTGACCGGAAATTATTTTTTTGTCTAGGCTGTCTTTAAACCCGGAAGTCAAACATGCAATCCACCAACCGTCGTAAACTCATTACAGAATATGCAAACCCATTCAAATCATAGGAATACATCATGTTATATGGTTTTATTCCACTTTCCTGGGACTGCAGCTGTTTGAACTTAGTTAATGGTGGCGTTCCAGCGAACAAACGGCTATGAAGACGCAATCAAATGGACGAACAATAGTTGCGTCCATTGCATGTGACTTATCGCAACGAGGATATTCTCAGCGGTGATCTTCTACTTAATATGTCCAGGATTTACATATTGTCGTTTCTCGTTTGTCAATACTGTAGTGATTATCATGGTTTTCTGGTGCTTTGGTGAGCCAGATTGCTAGGTGGAAAACAGTAGCTGCAAGCTAAGTTACTGGCTCGTTGAAGTGGAATGAATGAGGAGGGATGGATGATCCGATTACTGTCAGCTCCGGGAGTGAGAAATACGACTCTGATGTCGAATTTGTCGGTGCCTACTCTGAGAGTGGGGTTGATTCAAAACCATTCGTTAGGGGGGATACAGCTGTGGATGTTGTTGCTGTGAACGTCACACCGGTAAGTTTCACCGACTCCGTACGGCCTCAAGGTGTCGCTGCAAGTCATTTACATTTACTTATGTCTAGAGTCCGAATATGACTAATGCCCAAACCTGGAAGTATTGACCACATACAGTGCGGCTGATGGGATTGCTTCATTGGGAACTACATACAAAACAAAACAAAACATAGTTACTCAAAACACGGATTTCGATGTTAAAATCAACTTAGAATATCCCATAAACATCACCCACGTTTCCATCATCAACTTCACCGCGGGCCTTTGGCGCTGCTGCCCCGAGCACGAGATGGAGCCATTTCCGACGTTTTCAGACCAGCATGTCACAAACAGTGGCTCTTGTTTTGTCAACCACAAAACCTATCTAGACGCGCGTGAGCGCCATATGAAGGCATTCATGGCATTCGTGCTTCGCGCGCTTCTAATGACAACCGCCTGCCTAAAAATTACGACTAAAATACTTTAGTCCTGTTTGAAACAAAATTGAAACAAAACCCCACTAGAGTCCGGAAGTGGTTCCAGTTATCAGGTGCGGGATGTAGCTGTAAATCCGTCAGAGCCCCAAAAATAATAATAACCTATAAAACCTGGGCTGTCACAGTTATTGATATATAAAATAATTTAACTGAACTATACTAAAACATGTTATTCTACATCGTTCAAATGAAACCTGTGCACTGACATGTTTTACTGTGTTAGAAACTTAATTTAATTCTTTATTATGTAAGCAAACGCAGCATGTAACTATACAATACTGTGTATTATCTCTTCTCTTTAGCTTTTCATCGACCTCACTGATCCTAGATGGACTCTTCCAGGACTGGGGAGGCTCAAAAGACAAAATTCAAATGCTCAGATGGAAGTGGTAGACTTGATTAACAGCAACATCACAGATGGGACAGAACAGAAAACCAGTACTTTATCAACAGACACAAAAAATGGAAATGAAGATACAAACCTAACTTCAAACAGCAGAGGTTCTGATTCACTGCACAACTCTTCAAGAGAGTTGACTATTGTTTCTCCAGTGCAGGACTGTTATATCCCAAAGAAGGGAATGTTTTTGGCTTCTGTTACTGAAACACCACACCAAAGGAACACAAATAAAGCAAACTACTTTCCTTGCTTTGTAAACACACCATTTGTAAAATTAAGAAGGTTGCATTTAGCTGAAGCCCATGTCAAAGACCTGAAAACATCTGGGTATTCAGCCTATGTAACTAAAGATTGTAAGCAATTGTCACTGTGGCCTAAACAATCGGACAATATCTGCGGCACACAAGAATGCATTAAGGCAAGGACTGCTACCACCTCAAATGGTCCTCGGCTAAACCATTCAGCGGATGAGTCTCCAGAGGTGGTTGAAACTCCTTTGGAACAGGGGCAAGTAGAGAACAAGAAAGAACAGGGACCAAGCAGGAAAGCAGGAACCAAACAACTGGAATTGAACCCACCAGAATCTAGACAAAGCCCCGTCTCCAATCTCTCCTCCCCCCACTTCCTTACCACTGAACTAGACCCTCACATTCCCCACGATTTTGACCTCAACTCCCAGCCCCACGCAAGCTCAGCATCTCCTTGTCATAGCCTTAAGAGCCAAGCCGAGCCAACCCTCACCTCTAAAGATGCACTAGCTGGGAAGACTCCCGTATGGCAAACGGGGGAGGCTGAGGCTGACCTGACCATGAACAGCCCTGTCTACTTGTACCACAGCATCACCAGTGACCCTCCCCTGTCAGTGCCCAGAACTGAGGACTTAGATGAAGGATCTATGACGGGGAGGACAACATATGGGGATGATCTGGAAGTTGACAGTCCAGTGCATGTCGATTGGCAAGAGGGGAGTGATGGAGAAGAGGCGAATGAGGAGAACAAATTTGATGGGAATTTCAGGAGCACCAGTCGAGAGGACAGACGTTTTGTGTGCCCTATCACACTCAGGAAAATAATGTCCGGACCAGCTCAAAGCCTGGTTAGACATTTTCACTGACTTTTTATGCCATTTCTCTGTCTCGTTCACTTCTCAATATCTCATTGATCATGTTTATTAACATCCCTTTTCTAAACCATCACCTCACACTCTTAGAACGCTGAGGAGAAGGATGACGATGGCTTTAGCAGTGCAGAGGTGCTATGCCGACAGAGCCTGAGCCTGGTTTACAGTACCATTGAAGAGAGCTACCCGGAGGGCACTCTGCAACTTCTCTCTGACCTGCTGCAGCCTGGCTTCTACCCCCCCAGGGACATCACCTCCCACCTGCTGCGGGACATCTTGCTGGACCTCCAGTGTCCCCAGCACCTCTGTGTGCAGGCCTTTAATCTGCTGATGAGGACGCAGAGGTGAGACAGTTAATAATATTGTCCTATCTGTATCCTTTTCTATTTACATCCCTTCTCTGTGCTTTCCTTCCCTCCCTCCCTCCCTCCCACCTTCCTTCCTTCTCCTCTTTCCATCTTCGAAGTCATTGACTGAATGCTTCCTGATTGCAGACACCACATGGCTGATAAAACCACGCTTCCATGGGACTGGGAGCTGTTGACCTCGGTCATGGCCAATCAGGTACTACTCAAGGTAGAAAAATCTCAGCCCATGTTGACACAATGGACAGCCTTTGTGTGATTACAGCAAAATGACATATCCTGATCTCTGCCCCTAATGCTCCATCAGGATCATGCCAAGAGACACCGCTGCGAGGTTGTGCGCATGTTCCTGGATTATGTCGTGCAGACTCTGGAGGACGACTTCCGGACCAAACTCTCTCTCTCTGCCCTCCACCGCTCTATCGCTAAAGCAACTTTGTCATGCGATTCGCAGTTCACTAAAGTCAGGTGAGTTTGATGTCCAGGGTGTGACACTAGACTCATGGATAAGATTGAGTCGTAGGTTTTGTTTGCTTCACCCGTTATGGTCGTAGAAGTGATCTAAAGTATTCTTCTTTTCCAGAGATGTCATTAAGTGGCTGTTTACTGCCATTAGGAAATCGACAGAAAATGGAGACAGTCGAGAAGCAGCCAAAGAGAGAGATGAACATATCAGGTGAATTCCAAATTAAGTTTTACTTAATAGTCTCTTTGACTCTGATTATTTCGATTTTCTGCTTCATTGGGCAGAAGGAAATAACAGGAAGGCAATGGCATGGTTCAATTTCTTAACCATTCCAGAGAGAAGCCATTTCAACTGCAGTTTTACTTAAATTCATTCTATGTTCATGAAACACACGCTAGCCTGTGAGCTGACACGTCCTGCTTTTGGACCTTTCTCCCTTGCAGGATGGTGTCTGTCTTCCAGAGGATGCTGTCTGTGGCTCTGGACGTGGACCGCTCTCCAGCCGTCAGCTCTGCCAAACTATCCCTGGAGCTCTTCCATACGCTCATGAACATTGAAACATTACGAGCACACAGGTGAGGAGGAGAGACAAGATGAGTGGAGAAGGCAAGTTGGGAAGGTTTTGAATTCACCATGAAGGGGAAAACGTTGAAGTGAGAGGAGAAGTTATGCTCTTAAGATATGCAAGTCTATCTTCCTCTCGTATTTCAAGCTGTCTCGCTTCTCAATTTCTCTTTCCTTTTTCGTTCTTTTTTTTTTTTTTTTTTACTAATCTCTTCCTGAGACCTAGGATGCTGTTGCTGGAGAGCCTGCAGAGTAAGCTGCTGAGATGTAAGCTGTTGGAACATCTGTTGGACTATGCCTGCCCACAGAAAACTCCTCTGCCCATGTCCCTCAGTCTGCTGCTTCACTTTCTGAAGAATTGCACTCTTACACCAGACTCTATGGTGAATATCAAAAAAGACCTGGTATAAATTACTTTTTGTAGTAGGAGGCCATCTTGTTTACATTATACATGCTTTACATTATACATTTGAGATAAAAAACATTGTTATGCAAAGACTCAATATACAGTCGTGACTGAAAGATTGATGTTATAGAAATTTTGAGTTTGTACCATGCAATCCCTATTTAATCAAGCCATAGCCTGACGTAAAGGATCTATATTTACCAATTCCCTCCTTCCTGCATTTACTAAGTGAACCTGCTCTTGCATTAGTTAAATCAAGTAGGTAAGTAGAATCAGGCAGGTAAATAATAGGGTATGAAGTTAACCAATCAAAGGTCAGATCTTTGGGGAGGAGTCTGTGTGGCACGCCCATAAATGCAGAGACCTGGAACTTGGTCAGTTTGGTGTTACCCATGCAGGTGAAAGATAAACACTTTGCAGCGATACAAGGAGACCTCAGAGGATGACAAATAATATATCAATGGAGAGCATTTAACATAACAGCAACTCTGCTTAGAAGTGGACGTCCTTCTAAAATATCACCAAGAACCACAAGAAAAATATTAAAACAAGTCTGTTCTCTGGACATACTGTATGAGTCCAAAATTGAACTGTTTGGCGACAACCCAAAACTGGCCGTTACCAAAATAACCATATCCCTACAGTAAAAGATGGTGGTGGGAGCGTCATGGTCTGGGGCTGTTTTTCTTCCTTATGCGTTTTTAGAACAAGTGACTGTCCAGTGTAACTCATCCATGACTATCTTCTCCAGGATGGTACTGAAAGGTGGCAGAGATGGGAAGAGTTGGTCCAGCTCCTCTGGATGTTGCTGCTCAGCTACAACGAAGTGATAAAAGGTAAAATATTGGTAAGCCCTGTTGCAGCACAAGCCAGGGAAACAAAAATGCCACCGTATATTTTAATACAGAAATGGGTCACTCACATTAATCATACTAATCCTTTTTGGAGTTGGGTGCTGTTTCAGAATAACAAAATAAATATACAATATACTTTACCAATTGGATTCATGGCCAGCTTGCCAGTGTCCCAGCTGCCAGGCAGTAGATAGTGCTGGAAGCCTGCAATGGATGTGCTTGGTTTTTGCTGTGACGTCTCTTCTTGGTTGCAACTGTGAATTATTGTATAACTATGAGTAATGGTAGCATGTATGAAAACAATTGAGATTGCAGTGAAGGGTTTTTGTCTGAAACGTGTTTGTGTAGTTAAAGGAATAGGAATAGTCGGTAATGACTGAATTTTCATTTTGGGGTGAACTATTCCTTTAAGACTCTAGGAAGCAGAGGAAGAGAAGAGGGCCGGGCTCGAACATGCTCCGAGGCAAAGAAAGCAGACACTTGAAGTTCTTGCCCAGGCTAAATTGATGAAATAAGAACTAGCCCATCTATTTCCCCAGATCAAATCTCATCTTTCTCTCTCTCTTTCCTTTCTTCCCATTTTCTCACTCTCTCTACCCACTCTATTATTCTCTCTGTCACTTCTGTCATTCATTTTCCCTCTTGTGAATGTCTACTTTCTCTCTGCTATTTGTGACTGTGTTCTACTGACTGTATACCTAATGTAAATTATACATCACATGGAAGTGATGCTCTTAATGCATATTTTTACCCTCCTCTGCTCATTCCCTTTGCTTTTCGTCTGTTCATAATATGTTTGGTATAATATGTTTTGTCACCTTTGGGACCCCAGATGTGTTTGCATCCCTGACTAGCACATAAAGGGATTTCAACAATAAGTATGAGCAGTTTTCTCTCCCAAACCCACTCTGGTTTAGCCCTAACCTCTAGGCATCTGCTACCCCCAGGCCGCCTGTGCATCTCAGTCACAAAAGAAACAGGCAGTGTTAGGACCTTGGTCCACAAGCCACATGACGTGGTGTCCAGGCCCGCCGTTCGGGAAGCTGTGGAATCCTTCCTGTCCAGATCCCAGGCCGACCTTGGCCAAGCCCTACCCCTTCATGTTGACGAGTCCCTCACCTACCTACAGGATCACCTGCTAGATGTCTGCCAGTGTTGAGCGAGCTCTGTTTTGTTGTTCAAGTGCCTTTAAATGTTATTATTGTCTTTAATGAGTACGTATCATTTAAGTATAATTTTAATTAAATATTTATTTTTGTAAGTTATTGTTTGTGCCTGCTTTTCATCAATAAAGTTTAAGGCCCCAAATTGGTTTTGTTTTTTTAGGTCAAACTGAGTTAACATCCAGCTTCTCTTCATTACTTACCGTTTAACCGACAATTAAAACATACATTAACCTGCCACTAAGCATATTGTTACACGTGAAGCTTAGCTGACATTATTCATTTTCAGTTTTGAAGCTCATGTAACTGATAAACCTTTGCTTTGCTAGACTATATCAACTGATACGTTGAGGTCGTTGTTCTGACAATGTATAAGATCTAAATAACTAAGATGAATTGACAGCTTTCATGCACCTGTGGTTTCCCATCCAGCCCATAGTCCATCACTCATCACTCTGGTTCAACAACAGCTGGTTGAACCGTCTACACACCGACCAATAGGATCAAGCGCTGTTATCATGGGTAGAAAAAAAATCCTGACGGTCGCCATGATACAGCAGCGGAAACGGGTGAAGTAGCTAGAAAACAAAAGAGAACACGCACTCGTCGTCGCGATTTGGTATGCTCTTGCAGGTAAAAACGGCATCCTACTGTTCTTACCATGAGTTGTTTTCTGCTATTACACCATATTCTGAACCAAGTGTTGAAAACGCTGTGGTCATTTTCCGAAATGAGACTTCTTTGAATATGAACTCGGTCAGCTTCGAAAAATTAGGATCTGTTAGCTTTTAGCTAGCTAACAGAAGCTAAGCGAAATAGCCTGCCTTTGCTTGCTAACCCAGCGTTGTGTAGCTATGTGGCTAGTTCGCTTGCTCCCTGTTAAACTATATTTTAGTGATGCTTGGTGTTCCAAGCTAGCTAACAGTAGCTAGCTAATGCGCTGTTTTGTGGCCTAACGTTAATGCGCAAGTCAGTGTTTTGTCGTTATGTAAACAACAAATGTGCAGTTTCTTTTATTTCAATTTTCTTTATTTCTTGCTAGCCCGCTGGTGCATTACGCTAAGGTCCCCTAATGGGTTGATTTAACTAATTTTGAGGGTACATTTGCCACCTTGCTAGTTAGCAAGCGAGCTAGCTGTTTAGCGTTTGTTATATACAGTTTGTTAGCTAGCTATTTAGGTTAGGCTAGGCTAATCAGCTAGCGACAATGAGAAGAAAAATCGGCCTACTGAACTATCTGATCAAAAATGTCTTTTGTATTAAACTCGTTCAGTAACTATGCATATTTGCCAACAACCTATTATGGGAAGTTTGGCTTGAAAAATTATTGTTTTCATGTTGACTATTATGTAACCCAAATGGCCCATACATTGAAAGGAAGCTGTTTAAATGTTATTGGGACTGTATTACAATCTAATGATAACAACATAGCGTTTCACCCTCATGTTGATGGTAATTTTTGCTTTTTGAATTGTAGGGTTGAATGTTTTACCTGCCATAATGTGTTCTTATGGAAGCTTGGGATTTAAAATTTAGTGTGCAAAATGTAAGACTGATGAGATGGATAAATCAACTCTGACGATAAAAGGTACCAGGTGATCCTGATTTAAGTTTTATAGGTGTCAGGTCCAAGATCACCTGTGGATTCACATAATAGGTGATCTACATCAAGAGGAGTCTTGTTGTGTTTTGCGAAGGACAGTTTTAAAATCAAGCTTATTCCCACAGTGTTATAGGAATGCCCAAGGAAAAATATGACCCGCCGGACCCTAGGCGGATGTACACAATTATGTCCAGCGAGGAGGCAGCCAACGGGAAGAAGTCATACTGGGCTGAGCTTGAAATCAGCGGTGAGTATTGTCAGGGTGTCCATGGATGCGGTGAAGAGATGCTGGTATTGGATTAGTACTGAGGAGGGGTCTCTTTAGTTTCATAGCCATGCTATTTCTGGTGTGGGTAATCTTCCTGTAAAAGTGGGAGGTTTCTATGACATTGTCTATAACAAAATGTCTAGCATTTACAGTGCTGTTGATGTTGGCCTAAAGTTGAATCAATGTTTTTTCCTTTTAAGATGTAAGTAGTACTTGTGCTTTACATATCATAGTGTCACCCAGGGACCTCATTCTTCTGTGCATGTTTCTTTACCTGCTGCCTCTGCAGGTCGAGTAAGGAGTCTCAGCACAGCCCTGTGGTCTCTCACCCACCTCACTGCCCTGCACCTCAGTGACAACTCTTTGTCACGCATCCCGCCAGACATTGCCAAACTACATAACCTGGTGTACCTGGATCTCTCATCCAATAAGATCAGGAGCCTGCCGGCAGAGCTCGGCAACATGGTGTCTCTCAGGTGAGTGATCTTGGGCTGTAAATCTCACAATTGATTCCACTGTTCAGGCAAGGGTTTATTGTTCAATGAAAAGGAATAGCTTTTATAGAGTTGACCCAGATTTCCAATTTGACATGCCATTTGATATCCTCTGTTGGTATCCATGATGGCAGGGTAGTTGAGTTATTGCCAGAGCGGACCATAGATCCATTGACATTCTTATGATGGCTAATCGGTAGACAATCTTTTTGACAGGTGGCGAAGGAGCTAGTTCCTCAACAGGGCAAGTTTCTGATTCTTACATTCCCCCATGTTCTCAACAGGGAACTGCTTTTAAATAACAACCAGTTGCGGGTTCTGCCATTTGAATTGGGGAAACTGTTTCAGTTACAAACACTGGGGTTGAAAGGTGAGTGGCTTATCAATGGTTTTTGTAACCATTCCATCCTTGAGATCCCATTGGTCGGTTAGGGATGATTCAGCCTCTTTTTGTTTTTCCTCAGGAAACCCACTTGCACAAGAAATTATGAGCCTCTACCAGGAACCTGATGGCACACGGCGACTGCTCAACTACCTGTTGGACAATCTGGCAGGAGCTATCAAGCGCAGTGAGTCCTCCCTCTCTTTGGAATTCTTTGAGACTGTATTGGGATTGAAAACAGTGCATACAACCAGTCCTTTTGACTTTCCCCAGAAGACAGTTTAATTAGTCTGTATAAATAAGTGCACTGTGACTTCCAAGAGCATTGATTCACCCCAACAGTCTTACTGTCTTAATGAACTCTAGTTAATTTGTATGAATTGATTGGTAATGTGATGGGCTGAAACTCAAGTCTACACTCTCTAGGGCAGAATTTATGACTACATTGTTTTTAAAAACATAGCTTAGATGTCATAGCTGCATTTGGTCTTCATGTTGTTTGCCCCTATTGAGCCATTCTCTCCCTCTGTTCAGTACCCACAGAGCAGCCGCCAGCCCGGTCATGGATCGCACTCCAGGAACCAGACCGAGCACGTCCCTCAGGTAAGGACCAGGCCACCAATTTGTAATATGACGTGTAACACGTAAACACACTGTTGGCTATCTCTTTTGCAAAACATGCGACCCAGACCAGGGGTTTTCCTACATCATTTTTTGGCAGCCACCAAAGTGTAATTGGTGAGTGCTAAAGCCACCAGAATGAAAAATTATAATTTGGTGGTGTAAAACGGGATTTTACATCATGGTGTCTTTTTGGTTGCTATTTGGTACTCCGACCAGCAGGGTGGTGATCATGAGCGCTTTTGTACCCACTCTTACTATGGAGAAGTGAAGGCAACAAGAAGTGTTCAGCGAGATGCGTGAAGCTACTGCTTCAAAATGAGATGAGAGCAAGACAAAATGTTACCCAACTGACTAACTGGTAGCATACCTCTTTGTGTCAAGCCAGGTCTTTGGTGAGTGAGTGAAGGAAGACACAACTATTGTTTCAAGCTAAAAGTGCTGCTTCCACCACTCTCTACATCAAAAGAATAGAAGGGAAGGGCTCAATCTATTTTTTTGGGGGGAGATATAGTTTGCCACTCTTGAGATGATTTGGATAATAGCAATCTATTGTAAATCTTCAATAAAGAAGGGGTCTCAAATAGTGGCCGGTTTAACAATAGCCGGGCAACTGATGTGAGTGTCTTATGGAAATAAATAAATAAAAGCTGGGTATTAGTATTAAATATAGTATTACCAGACATGAGTCTAAATTGATACAGTATTAATAGCTTAAAACTACTAAAATATAACAATACATTACCAAAAAGAGACGTTGCATGTAGTTTAAGACACTGACATGTTTACCTCATCACTATAGATGCATTTACTAGAGCGAAAATCTTGAAATACATTACGCAAACACTGACGTTCGGCTCACAATACAGCACTGCTCCTTTTGTTAGCTTTTTTGACTGACCATTATAGTTCTAGCTTACCTGTGTTAGTTATTTGTTTTGCATGATTATTTCAGCTAGATATTTTTTTAGTACTAGTTTATTTATCATAGTATTAGTATCTGACATTAGTTGAGGCAAAGTCCCCTGTCGTTATTGGAAGTTTTACAGTATGTAACAGTGTGGATGCATAAAACATATAAACCATCTCTAGCAAGTTATAGAATGCAACTGTGTGAATTGTGCTTTACTAAGGCATTGCATTTTAGGTATTCATTTGTTGCCTGAAAATTGGGCTGTTAAAATTTGACTAAAATGTTAGACATCGAGTAATGAAATAAAAATCTGCACGTTTTATAACAAGCTCAGTGGCAGGTGAAAACATTTTTCTTTGGCTGCCTGTGAGCTTTCTGCCAATTATGTTAATAGCCGATTAGGATGAAATGGAAACCCTAGCCGAATGCTATGCTTCATTAGGGGCAGAAGATGGAATAATTTTGTTTAAAGCCTATGAAGCAGTCTTTAGCCTGCACAAACTGACAGGTGCTAGAGAGAATTTCATTTACCTGCCATCTTTGAATAATAAATCGTTCGTAGCATCAAATCTCATCATTAAGCAGTTGATACCTCGTACTGTGCCTCTTAATTGTTATATTAACCATAATGCGTAAAAAACCTGCTTCAGCAATGACTTTGCCAAATTTGAAGTGTCTTTATCCACTTCACTGCCAGCCCAAAGTCAATGCTCCTGTCACTTGCTTTGCAGTATATGAACAATTCCCATGATTGAACCTGAGCAGCACTAGCCAATGGATTTTTCATGTACAGGGCTCAGACCTCATGTCAAAACACAGTACCCACTACCAGAATTCAGAGGGGTATACATTCTACCCCAGTTACCAAGCCACACTACACTCACTCAGCTTTTTCCATTTGCAGAGGGGGAAACTTTACATTGTAGGACCAGTTCTTGTGATTAGCTAATCGAATGAAATGAAAATCAGTCCATATAGATTGGTGGGCAATCCATCAGAGCGTCCCTACAGAATTTCTAAGATTAAGCCCTTGTCCTTCGTCTCCCCTCAGCACTGTTCTCCGTGATGTGCTACAATGTACTATGTGATAAGTATGCCACACGACAGCTATACGGCTACTGCCCCTCATGGGCTCTGAACTGGGAGTACAGGAAGAAATCCATCATGCAGGAGATTCTGGGCTGCAATGCAGACATCATCAGCTTGCAGGTGAGAGACTGATGTCAAATTGCAATATGGGTGCATTTCAGTGCTTGAAAAGGCACCACCTCTCTTTCTCTATTCAGTCTTAATTGACAATGTTCATGCTAGCATCATGGTTTATTCTTCTCAGAAATTAGGTTTGTTTTAGTTACCTGACTACTACGATCCTGTGAATCGTCGCCATAGGCCTCGCTCATTGCCCATGCTGACACATGCCATTTGTTGCTTACAGGAAGTGGAGACTGAGCAGTACTACAACTTCTTCTTGCCTGAGTTGAAGGAGCAGGGTTACGAGGGATTCTTCAGTCCAAAGTCACGGGCTAGGACGATGTCTGAGTCAGATCGCAAACATGTGGACGGATGTGCAGTTTTCTACAAGACAGAAAAGTATGTACCTACAAGTTTTCCATTTTTCCCTTTGCGTAATTTTTCTTGATTAGATTTTATTAATTCAATTCCGAATCCTCTTTACTATTCTGTTGGCAGTTCTTACATTTGTTTTAAATGCCGGAATAACTGTAGTCTAACAACTTTCAGAGACAAAATTGCCGTTGAAAAAAAGATTAAAATAAGTGGTTTCAGTTCCTTTCACACTGTCTTGAGATGCAACCATGCACTTTTCATACAAAAACCAGGCATGAAACGGATGAAAATTTAAGGTCCTGAGTACTTCTGTGTTTCCACTTGATCATTCATTTAGACAGGCTATAGGATAGACCTGTCATAAGGTAATGTTTTCCCAATATGATAGCATATCATGATGCTGTGAGTGATTAATGCCACGCCACTGTACTGCTGTGTGTTCACACTGCTTCATGACAGTCATGAAGGTTTGCAAAGTTATTTTGTTTCTTTGAATAGATCATCTAGTATCTGAGCCATTGCAAGGAACAGAGTGCATTCAGGTTCGACAGGAACATTTTATCCAGTGTGGCACAAGACCAGTATCTGTCTTGCCTCACTTGCTGAAATCAAACAGAGCGCTCCACATCAAAATGGAAGGATAAATGTTGGATCTAAATATATGCTGCATACCTAATAGCTTAATGATAAAATCCTAAATGTCCTAAGGCTTGTGCTTAGCCTAGTTGGGCACTACAGTCTTTGACAATTAAGGGTTGCCTGATGACACAGGCCAGTAAGATGTTGACTAGGGCCAGTGGCGGGAGTGAATGTTGAGGCTGTTTCTAATGTCATGGAAGCAATAGTTTCCTTTGCTTGAAAATGATGAATCAACCCATTCGTACACTTTGTCAGCAATGTCTGTTAGGTGGATAAAGCTGTCTTATTTTTATAGATACCGAGAATTACCACAAACACACACACTCAGTGTCTACAACAGCCGGCAGTACCGACACTATGTTGGCAGAGCAGATACCTGACAACCCTTCATCAGGTCTGATGAATGTATTTGCAAGAAAGCTGAATGGAGACTTGCCATCCTCATGAATTTCCACTCTGGTTTTGTTTTTTCCATGTTACTGCTGGTAACATTTACAGAAATACTTCCATCAATTAGTTATGAGGTGTTATTTATGAATAAAATAAGTGCAACTTACAGCAAAAGACAGGATTTTTTCTTTATTTTAAAAAAATGTATTCATCATTTACCTTGTTTTTTTTCAGTCATTTTGTTGTAAATTCTGAACATTTTATAGTAGTGAATTCTACTTTATTTTTGTCTGGTGGGCCAGTAAAATATATGAGGGGCAAGTAGAATATTTTGTATTAATGTTGAACCCTGCAATTGCTTCGAATCATTATGTGGCACAAAGTGTCTGATGCTGATGCTTGAATATCAATAAGGGGCATCAAAAATTCTATTTCAGTCCATAACAAAATAGGACCATGTCTGGGGACCCATCCCTACAGACAATGCTTTTTGACCATCATTCTTGTTACAACTCTTCCCTTTTTTTCCCTTGATATTTGGTAATTGAGTGTAGTGTAGTCTAGGGTTTTCAAGGCATAGCTGCCTTGATTGTAAAACCCTAAAAGCTCCCGAACTACATTATTTAAGTTTATTAGGTGCTTGAAATAAGTACCCCTGAGAGCCATTCATTTGTGTGTAATGCTTTTTGCAGTACACAGTGCTTGGTGCGCACAGATCACTGCATAAAGGAAATACATTGTGTGCTCATACACCAGAAGTATAACCGGCATCCTCACTGCAGGCTTTTACATACCAGGAAGTAGCTCAGTGATTTTCTAACTATAGTGGGTAAGTCAACACGTTTGTTTTTTGTTTTTTTTCCACCTGAGCACCTAGAAAGCGTTAGTGCACCTGTTCTCATCGAGACTAAGCCCTGTTAAACACACGCAGGGTCTAAATGTGACATCTGCTGTCCAAAAGTGGCATTGCAACCAATAAGGCGCTTTTTATTTGGGGGACAACTTGGCACATTAATTGTTACAGTTTAAGCGAATGTTTCTTCACTTGTCTCCCAGGTTCAGTGTAGTACAGAAGCACACTGTGGAGTTCAACCAGCTGGCCATGGCTAACTCCGAGGGCTCGGAGGCTATGCTGAACAGGGTGATGACCAAGGACAACATTGGGGTGGCTGTGCTGCTTGAGGTCCGCAAGGAGATGATGGAGCTATCCTGTGAGTAGGAGCCCTGCCCTGCTGGACCCTTCATTGGGGTCCTAGTCATCTGTAGTTTACCTACTTCAGTCATTGCGTTTTTGACCCAGTTTTATTTGATTAACTGGGTTCTACCACTCTTTAATTGAGTACAAGAATGCAGAGGTCCATATCCCTCTCTTCTATATTCCGTCTCCCTGCTTACCTTTACTCGTCTTTCCTCTCAGCGGGCAAGTCACTCCACGGCATGGAGAAGCAGCTGCTACTAGTAGCCAACGCCCACATGCACTGGGACCCAGAGTACTCTGACGTGAAGCTGGTCCAGACCATGATGTTCCTGTCAGAGGTGAAGAACATCGTGGACAAGGCCACACGCAGCCTCAAGCTGTCCTCTGTCTCTGGTGAGATCAATGCCATCCCACTGGTGCTGTGCGCTGACCTCAACTCCCTGCCAGACTCTGGTGAGTTAGCCAGGCTAATAATTTTGGGCTGTATCTGACCATAGTCTTTGTCCATGATGATGAATACATGCACTGATAATAATAATCATAGTCAATTACCTGCCTCTGTTTACCTACATGTGCTGGATTGCTTAATATTGCAAGGGTTGCTACTAGGACTGGGTATTGTCAAGGGCCTCATGTTACAATTGATATTTCACATATCAATATCTTATACATATGGCTAAAACTTGTAATGAATTGAAACAAACTATACATTTAAATGTTAATTATTGTGATTTTTGGTTCAGTTTGTCCCCTAAACCATAATGCATATAATCAAAGACTGATTAATGTCCTATTCAATTGGGCTACTTAAATTTAAACGATCCAACTTACTGTGTACTGAAGTAACTTATCAGTCCTACCAGGATTTTTTTTCTCATTATTGTGGCCCAAGATGATAGAATTTGCAGTGGCTTTTATCAAAAATTGCGACACAATTTGCCATATTTTTCATGATACCTTGTGGTAAAACTGCAGGTATCGATGAACATTTCTTGTCATTACGTCTTTAGTTGACCAATCACGTTCCCGCTCTAACCTCACCCATCAGGCGTGTCAGGTCTGTCAGTGTGCTTCCAATTTGACACAGAGGGAGAGAGGGGTCTGGACCGGAAAACACAATTTCTAAAATTATTAGGCTGCAGCGCGGCCCGCCCAACCCGGCTCACAGACCCCCGGCCCTCCGGGATTCATCCCGGTTCTCCCATTTGGCCACTCTGGCATTGTCCTCGTGTGTAATCATGGCAAACTTGCAAGTATTGCGGCAATTAGTTGAACTTCCGTTAAATCTTGCGATCGCTAGATCCTGGAGGGACTAACTTATAGTACTATGTAAACATAAGCACTGAAACTGAGCAACTCGGTGCCCTTATGAGCTGAACTTAAGGTAGAATGTAAACCTACACACTAGTAAACAGGCTCAGTTCCATCAGATTTAACCGTAGGTTGTTGGAAAACATCCGAGCGGTGTCTAGTCAGGTATGTGCAAATGGCAAACCTTACAGGTGATGTAGCTATAAACATGTTCATCTTGCTCCTTTTTGATTCCAAAATTGACCTAAATATCTGCCCTGGGATTTGCTTGTACTATTCAATGCTGCCTGACATTGGTCAATTGAGGCCTCCGTACGCCAAACAGATCTGCCCCTTGGTACAACGATGGGGGGTTACAAGTATTGATATCAGGATTTGTTGAATCTGTCATTGATTCTGTGATTAAACAAAATTGTGATGTACTTGTGTAGTCCCCCCCCCCCCTTGCCCAACCTTATTGGCTGCCAGTGCCACTTTGTTTCTGTAGTGGATGAAGATAACTGAGGATAACCTTTCTCCCTCTGACCAGGCGTGGTGGAGTACCTGAGTACGGGTGGAGTGGACTGCACCCACAAGGACTTCAAGGAACTTCGTTACAGTGACAGCCTGACCAATTTCAACTGCAACGGCAAGAACAGCACGTCCAACGGCAGGATCACCCATGGCTTCAAGCTGAAGAGCGCCTATGAGAACGGCCTGATGCCTTACACAAACTACACCTTCGACTTCAAGGTGATCCTTAGCTACAATCAAAAAGGGCAAATGTTTCAGCTCATGCTATCCTCAGTACTCTGTGGTGTTTTTGTAAATATATGTAATTATTATGGTTATCCCACTATGTGGACTATGCCTTTTTGGTTTTCCCACATACCTTGTGCGTGCTCTTATTCATTTGATGTGATTGTATGGCATACAGGCAAAGGTGACTCCTCTCTTCTCTCTGCAGGGTGTCATCGACTACATTTTCTACTCCAAGCCTCACCTGAACGTGCTGGGTATCCTGGGCCCCCTAGACCCCCACTGGCTCCTAGAGAACAATGTCAGCGGCTGCCCGCACCCCCACATCCCCTCCGACCACTTCTCCCTCTTCGCCCAGCTGGAGCTGCTCCTGCCCAACCTGCTCCCCCAGGTCAACGGGCTCCACCTGCCGGCGCGCAGGTAGTGAGTCCCTCACACCACCAGGGGGAGCTGCCACCAGAGCCTCTCCCTTCCAACCCTCCTCCTTCCCACCTACCAGCTCTTCCCTCCCCCGCACTGGAGGAGGAAGACAAAAACACAACCTGTAAAATAATCGTACAGTGAGGTCTGGCCGACAGGGATTTCGTATAATGTTATAGATATTCTATATTTTTCTTTTTTCTTTCTCCTTTTTTCATTTATTTTTTGAACTGCTCGAGTCAATCCTGTTTGTGTATATTTTGTGTTTTGGACTCCCTTTCCTCCTCCAACCCCACCCACCCATTCACATGGCTTATGTCTTTCTAACTGGAAGGGATGGTAGCTCACTCAGATTTGTCACATTGGACAATGTTTGTTATGAGAGAAAAGGAAACTTTGCAGGGCTGAGGGGAGAACATTCACCTTAAAAGCTCCAAAGCTAATGGTCTGCCTGTCTGTCTGTCCTGTACAAATCTCAAACCAGCAAAGTCAACAGACTTGTCAGTCTCAGACCTCCATCATTGGCTTGTGCTTGTTTTCCCCTCTCCTCTGGGCAGCAAGTGTACTTCGCCAGTTTTGCTATGATACAGGAGACGTTTGTTGACTCTGATGCGATCGGGTTAGGGGAGCTTTTTGCTGGTAGTTAGGTGTCCCTAGAGGTGGATGTAGTGCAGTTTGAGTACAAGGTGAGATTTCCTGCTGTCATTCTGTGGTGCTTAGGCCTTCATGTGGTCACGGCCCCCGTGGTGCTTCAAGTTAGTCTACACCTCTGACCCTGGTGCAGTAGCAACCAAACCCACAGATGTCTCAAGAACCAGGCAGCTGAGAACTACATTTGCTTGATTTCACATGCTCAGTAGGTAGTGTTAGTTTGCAAAGGAGGGATTTTGTGAGAAACTGAGAACAGCTACCATCCTATTAGCAGACTGTTCCCCCCCCAGCTTGTATAGTTGTTAGGCTAGTCTTATACTTTTGAGCTCATACGGCCCATGTACCACCTTTTGGCCAAGGGGCAGGGGATTTAGGCTGATGGGCAAAGCGATGGGGGACCTTCGCAAATCTTTCTTTAGTCCTGGTTGCTGTTAGGCAGAGAGTGAGTAATGGCTGAGATACAGGTGTAAAACCAGCATTCCTCTCACTGTCTGGAGTTGCCATCCAACTACACACACACTCTATTTGTAGGCAGATCTGTAGCACTGTCTCCGAGGCCAGTAGTGACTTTCCCCAGCCATAAAATCCATACACAAAAGCAGTGGTTTTTTTCACAAGTGTTTGTACAGAATAGAAATCTAGATTCAGTCTTTACATGATTGTATATGAACCACAAAAGACCTGTTTTCTGGCGTTTTTTGTACTAAGAGTAAATTATGATCAGATTTGAAAAAAAGAGATTGTATTGTAAACTATGGCTAAATTTTTATCCAGTTAATGTTAAGATGAATTGATATTACCAGCTTGTACAAAAGACGTAAGAAGAGGTTGTTCAAGGCGTTCGCTGTCACTATTTTTGCACTCCCCGTAGATTAACTGTAATTAATGTATCAGTATTGTGTTTCTTTTTGTTCTCTCTGCCGTTTTGATTTGCGAGCATATTACAGATTGTAAATAGACACTGAGTAAACCCTGCCTGTTGCTTCTTGCCCATTAACAAAGCCATTGATCCTCACTGCTGCCATCAGTTCAGACTAAACGACATATAAGGATGAGTCACAGCCCACCAGTGACTTCACATCTGCTCTCCCCATGCATACAGACACACACCCACACACACTAGTGACGTGTGGTGCAATGACTGACAACCCCAGCAACTCATATAAATCCCACATTGTACAAATGGAACATTGTGCCTCACTGTAGCAGTTGTCGTTGTCTTGCACTATTTACAATCGGCGAACGCCTGAACAACCTTTTCTCCTTTTATTTTTAAATACTGTTGAGACATTTGTGAAGATTTTATGTCCTTTTTTGTTAATATTGATTTCCTTTTTTATGAGCTGTGACAATGCTATGATGATGTGTATATCCTTCCTATTCATTGAGCTCTCTAGTAATCAGGTATGCTATATCCACCGACCTTTTCTCCCCTCCTTATTCGACACGACTAGGATGTCTTACCTTTATAACTCCTCTAGTGGAATGTTTTGCATCCTCCTTGTACCTTAGCACAGCTCCTTTTCCTGGCCCCCCACACCATTACCTAACCCTTCGCTCCTACCCCAACCATTTCCCCCCAGATATGGATTTATAATCTGCCCAAGCCTGTCAATCACTCTGATACCCCGTCACCTACCCGACCTCAGACTAAACCTGCCCTCTATATTACTCAAGCTGTGTCTTTTAAATCCCTTTGCTCAACCACTTTGTATAGTTCTCTACCCTCGTCACTGCAGCTATAGTGCCATCTGTGGTCCCTTACCTCCTTATTGGACAGGTGGAAGGCCCACTCTATTCTGCTATTGGATGAAGAAGGGATGAGGGGCAGTGAGCTCACCTGTTTCTCTCTGATAGGCCAGATAAGCATGTTGCTATGAATCTGTTTTGTTACATCCAGGACCAACCACCAGATCTGTCAATGGTGGCTTTCTTCAACAGCCATGTTTTTACACTGATACAATGGAATCATGAGCACTTAATAGATTCAGATGCAGCTCCCCCCCACTCCCTCTCCCAACATGTTATTAGTGAATAAAGGTCTCATCACATTTTAATGTAAATGTCAATGAAAATTTCCAAGCGAGAGGGAAGCAAGTAAATAGGAAGAGAATTTTAGTCCTCAAATCAAGGTTTCTTGTCCCATTTGTTTGCCCCCCTACATTTTTTTTAAACCTTTTTTTTCCCCCAATGGAAACCAATGTGTCCAGTTTGATTTTCCTGAATTGCTTTAGTATTGTAGTAGAGTTAAAGACTAGCTTTTTTGTAAAGTGTGAATAAAAGATGTATCTCATGTTTCCTTTCTAAAAAGATATTGAATTGTGTTGTTGTGTAAATCATGAATTCTATGATGGTGTTATGATTGCTACTTTGTTTTTACTTTGACTCAATATTTTTCCATACTTTATCCCATCACAAACCAAATGCTCTGTAGAAATCATGGTGAGACATTGTCTTAATAGGTTGATTAGAGAAGTTGAATGTTTTTGATGACGTCTCTTAGAATGAAGGATCGAGTGCTTATTGGATGACACTCTGGTCATTGGTAAAACTTTTCAGGACAGGGAAATTCAACCTCTTCTACTTTTCAGCTTTATTTGGGATGTTGCATGGCACTAGCTGACGCATGCTAGTGCCCTTAGCATAGGACAGCAGAGCGGTCTTACTAGTGGCTGCAGTTCAGTACTAGAGCGCTGCTCCTGACTGGTGTAAAACGTGTTTGTCAGACTATGCTGAAGACATGCCGCTGGTAGCTGGACTGGTCCTGTGATGATCTGAGTATTAGTAGTCCATCTCACTCCGTGTTCTTGTGCATCACAGTGGTTAAATCTGTTACACTAGCTAGCTACTTGATAGTAACTGATTTGATTCTTGGGTCTTTTCGGTTGTTTGCCCCCTCTCCCCCACCCTCTGAACCCACAGACCGTGGCTTTTGATTGAATGAAAATTGGCAAATCACAGAGCTGAGAAATGTCACCCTGTGAGCTTCAGTGAGCGATCACATGTTTGCTTTGTCCTTTCCTACTATTGCATTGTTTCATAAATGGCATTTTAGGCATAGGGTGATTTCCTAGGCTGCATCCTTTTTGTATTGGTGCACACCAAAGCTGCTTGTAGTTCAGTTCTCTCTTGATGTGTAGAGCGCGCTCCCTCACCAACCATCGCACACTATCCAGTCATAGTCTTCATGAAATGTAGGGCTGTAAGGAAAGCAAGGTACTTTTGCCTTTTCCTTGAATTACATGTACACATTGCATCCATTGTCAGTTTGGTTCACAACTCTTGAAATCATTTCAGATGCATCCTTTTCCAGAAACTTGGCAATAATACCCAGAAATTGACACCTTCAGTAATTTTTTTTGTTTAACATTTTTATCTGGAAACTAGCTATCTCACCATTTCATCTTTCCAACTGCAAGTCATTTTTTATCCTATCTTTGTTCCCACCTCACAGACCAACTTGTTTCCTCCCACCTCTTTGCGTTTGACTTTTTTCATCCATCTTGTATATTTACTCACCCCCCACCCCTCTTCTCCCTGCCGATCTAGTGGTCGTTGTTCAATGATCAGGATTGTCTATCTGTAGTCAGCTGAGTACATATATTGATCTGTGTCACTGTGTTAATGCACTGGACCAACTATTGTTTACCATTCATGAAATACCAGCAAAAATAATGAAAAAAAACACTTGCACAATGTTGTAGAATGTCCATTAACCCAGATGAGAAATCAAGGCAGCTGTTTTCAAATCAACACATACTGTTTAAAAAGAAACTGAATGGTAAACAATGCTCTTTCTGTTGTACCCCTTAGCCGTCCTCTCGATTCTCTTTGGACTAGTTTTTTTTTTTCTGTTGACTACAGGTTCTGCTTGTTTCCTTTACACCTACCTATGTATTTTCCTACTTCTGGTTGAAAATAAATTCTATATTATCTGTTTCAAGCTGTGTCACCTCTTATTCTTTGCAATGGATATTGAAAATAAATTCTATATCTGTTGTCTTGCCTCCTTTTGCTTTCTTTTTTCCCCAGAGTTATTTTTTTTTTGTGTTTTTCAGACTTTATTTAGGACTGACCAGTACAAAGTGACCATAGATGGCATTTCTGGTGGTCGTTTGTCTTTCCCTTGCTCAGTTCACTCAAGCGTCACTCAATCTGCCATTTCTGCTGCAATAAATATGCCTTGCAAGCAAATCACTGGATCACAAGGCCATTTGAAACAGGGGTTCAAGCATCCGCCCCCCCTGAAGCGTCCTTGTGCAAGACACTGAGTCGATACCAGCTCTCTGGGTGCCGTTCTGGAGCTGACCCCGTGCCCCGACTTTCCTGCAGGGTGGCAAAATGAAAAGAGAATTTCCTTTGGAATGACAGTTGGTGTATTACCGTGTCTGGACACATGGTGGAGCCAAAGGACTGCCTAACGAGCATGGAGCGCTGATGCATCCACATCAACAGGAGTTCAGCAAGTCGCCAAGGCCTCGTAGCATCAAGAGGGCACTCAAAGGGAACAAGAACAAACAATCAGGGAGACGGGCAGTAAGTTGAAAAGCAGTGGATGCACACTGGAGAGGATGGTCTGAGCTAGCGTACCTGCATGCTGAACAACAGTTTGTGGAGGTGAGAGACTGTGTGTGTGTGTGTGTGTAAGCAGTTTGTTTTAGCAGTGCAAATGCAGACAAAGATGTGTGTGTGTGCACCAAGCTGAACAGATACCCACAAGAAAGACAACATCACACGATCTGGAGGACCAAACGAGGCAAGCGACTTAATTGCCTGGGTGCAGACAGCACACGGATACACGCCGGCCGACTTCAATCCGTTTGAATCTCACTGAAACAACGAATTGTTTATTGAATAAAACAGATTATTTTCAGCAGAACTTGCAAGAGCCAAAAGGCTTCCCGCTCTTACCCAAATGTGGCTGCTTTCATATGGAAACCAGGGGCTTTTTGAACATGTTTTCTTTATTCAGTGGAGTTAATTTGGTGAAAATTAGAGTTCGGAAGTTGGAAGAGAAGATCAAAGGCTATCCAAGAGGTGATTTTTCCCTCTTGAGGTCATGAACTATTTCTCGTTTAAATGGAATTTGTTGCTGGAACATATCTCTCTCTCTGTGTGTGTGTTGAAAGAGAAAGACATTGTACGACTGCATGTATGTATTAGCACCAGAGAGAGGTAGAGAGAAGGGGGCGAGAGGAAAGAGAAAATCCTCTCTGGTTCACCCCAATGTTGGCGGACTGATCAGTCTTGTGTTGACGTGGCAGCGTGATTGCAAAGCCTGTAAAGTGCTTTGCAGATGTAGTCTCTGTCTCTCTCTCTCTCTCTCTCTCTCTCTCTCTCTCTCTCTCTCTCTCTCTCTCTCTCTCTCTCTCTCTCTCTCTCTCTCTCTCTCTCTCTCTCTCTCTCTCTCTCTCTCTCTCTCTCTCTCTCTCTCTCTCTCTCTCTCTCTCTCGTTCCCACTTGATGTCTCTCTTCTCTATATCCTCTTTATTACTCATCCACTCTTCTTTACCCCCCGCCCCCTTTTCTGAAACTCTCACTAGTGTGTGTGTGCGTGTGACTAGTAGGCCAACTGCCTGTGTGATGTGCAGCCAGCTCCTACTAACACGCTCTCAGAATACTTCTCTGGCTTCCATGGTTGTGGATTCAAGTCATAAAGTTCCAGAAACGAACACATGAAATACGGCTCTGTGTCTGAGACTGGACCTGCCAGACCGGAACGCAGAGCCAGAATAGCAGGTCTGGTCTATGACCTGAAATCTCCAGAGCGTTCGCAGAACAGAGTGGAAACTATCAACGCGCGGTGACCTCCCAGCTGCTCTGACCACTGTTGAACACGGACGGGGAAGTGTGAAACCGTTTTCACTTAATTACACCACATGATTGGCAGTGGCTTGGGGTCTTCAAAGAGGGAGGGAATGACACCAAGAGCTTTTGCTGGTCTGTAAAACAGCATGTTTGTGTGTGTGTGTGTGTGTGTGTGTTAGGGCTTCCCCTGTAAGAGCAGAGCAGGGTGGCCAGGTGGCAGACTGAGCCAGACCAGACCAGACCAGCCAGATGTGGAATGTATTAAGTAGAGTCACCTGTGGTCAGGGTGGGGTGAGGTCAACAACCAAACCAGACCAGACTGAAACTCGCCACTGGTATGTTGGCGATGGAAGGCAATCTGACCACCTCTGTCTTGTAGCACAGCGTTGAGTTCACATGTAAAGAGGTGACATGTTTAAAGGAAAATAGATATATTTTTTAATGTTTTGTTTGTTGCGATTTCCTTTGTGAACATCTATGTTTCGCATCATCCATAGTCTGTTTCCTGTTGCATGGATTTATTATGATTTGGGACAAGGCCTCTTCCACTGATATATTGCGAGATGCCGTGTGCTGTTTATATCACAGGTCATAAAAAAAACAAGGTGTGAGCACGCGGCGCATCGACAGTATCTTTGCTGCAGAGTTGCTTTGCTCTGCACGTATGCGAGAGGCGATACAAGAGGTGCAAGAGATGCACAGACACAACGGAGATATGAACAGTGTACCCCGGTAAACAAACACACTTGCTTGCAAATGCACTCACACAACCACCCCCGTAACCACCAGCACACCCTGGCCACCACCATATGCTCGCTACCGCCCAAAAACAAGCCATGCCGGGATTTCACAGGTCGGGTCTTGTATTCATTCTGTGATTATCGGGGGGAAAAATGCCCTTGTTTTTCCTCCAAACACGTTTCCTGAGTTTAGCTGTGTCAAATTCGCCACGATCTCCTGGGTGACAGTGTTTTGATTGGTTGTTTGTTGTGGTGACGTTGCCATTATTTACGGAAAGAATTCTTCTTTTGTTGCAACAAAAGTTCTGACACCGGTAATGACTTGGCAATACTTAGCGGATGTTTTTGCAAAACTAAAAAAGGGGACAGTAATGAATGTCAGGCTGGTGAAGACTCTGCGTGTTTCTAATGATCAGTAATTATCAGGGGACATGGCTGTGTGGGTCAGCCGGGTTCAGCCAGCATGCCGTTGTCTGGTTACAGCCCGGCTCTCCAACACCACGGGATTACCTGTTGTCAAGGGTGAGGAGAGAATCAAGCCTTCCCCACGGATACCATGAAATTAGAGGTGGAAAAACGGGCTTAGCTCTGTTTTTTGTCTCTCTCTATTTCTGTCTCTCTCTCTCTCTCCCTCTCAATAATAATAATAAGTCGAGCAGCATGGAGCATCTGGCGCATGAACACAGTGCGGAGGGTCACAGCCCCTCGTCTCTCTCTGGTGAGCTGTTGCTAGCTGCCTCCCCATGACAGTTTATATATCTCTCTCTCTCCCTCTCTCTCCCTCTCCCTCCCTCTCTCTCTCTCTCTCTCTCTCTCTCGCTGTCTCTCTCGCTGTCTCTCTGTCTGTCTCTCTCCCTCTCTCTCTCGCTGTCTCTCTGTCTGTCTCTCCCTCTCTCTGTCTGTCTCCAGTGCTAGCTGTGCTAATTGTTGCCGGGGCTGGGGAGCAGTCGTCCGTCACTCGAGGCCTGCGCACTGCATCTGTGGGTCACAGGCTCCAGGGAAGACTAGACTGGGGTATGACAGCTCCTGTGTGTGTGTGTGTGTGTGTGTGTAAGAGAGGATGGCAGGCCCTACACTTCCCACAGCCTAATGAGTGTGAGGGGAGGCGGTGATGGCTGGAGCCAGGGTGCAGGAGGACAAGATGGCAATGTTGCAATGATGTGTGTGTGTGTGTGTGTGTGTGTGTGTGTGTGTGGATAGAAAGAAAGAAAGAGGGAATAGGTGTTTGTGTGACTCTGTCTGGGCGAGCCTGTAGGTCTCACTGAGCATCATGACACCCTATTTGTCATGTCACCTGTCCAGTCCTCCAGTCCCTCTTCTTCTCTGAATGCCAGAACAGAGACCTCTGCAGACCACTGAGATGCATTGCAGCCTAATAGTCACATAATAGCCAACCACTATTTATGTCACTCAGTTTCCTTCAAAATAAAATTCTCCTGATTTTTCTTGCACCTGGTTGGCAACAGAGATGATTGAGTCTGGTTATATTTTCAATATTTTTTATGACGTAATGAACATTTTGAGTCCCGCTTGGCCTTGCTGCGGAATAATGACCCAGTTTCCCCTCTAGGCCTGGTTCCCAACGGTCATACCAGAGGTCTCACAAGTATAGGGATGGTTTAACTACAGGGGTGTTTTAACACGCCGCAGCCAAACCAAATGGAATGAACTTGATTGGCATATGGTGGAAGTGTTGTGGGGGAGGAGGAAGCGAGAAGGAGGAAGGAGAGGAGACATGGGTGGTGAGGAGCCAGGAGGAACGATGACCGTCCTCTGTAGTGTCGCTGTAATAAATGGCTCGAGGAAGGTTAAACTGTGAGCAACTGTGAGCAGCGCTGAGTTATGCCGTCGCCGCCGCCGCTGCCATATTTATTGTTGATGTTGCTGTTGTCAGAGCTTGTGGGAAAGAATCGGAGTCTAATGTGAGAGGTTGCTGGCTGCGGTTGTCCCTTTGTTTACTGTTGTTTAGTCTCTGGTATTTATAGGTACGGTGCTGCCTCAGTTTCAGCTAATTATACTGTGGAAGCCAAGGGGATGATTGCAGTAATGACTGGTTGGCCTTCCAGAGCATCCTAAGCTGTTTTCCTCTCTCAGCTCATTCTACTATGAGACACAATCGGGGGATTTTTGTATATGTGTGTATACATGTGTCTGCGTGTGTGTGTGTGTTTTCCCCTAATTGCCTACAAATATGCACGTGTGTCATCACTTTGTGGCGTCGCTTTCACTGCGTTTTTCATGATTAAGGAACATATTTCACTCTCAGTTGTGAAACTGCCCCGTTTAATGGGAGCCTGGGCCTCCTCCAACCTCCTCAGCACCCTTGACATGCAGAAACAGACCCCAGGAATGTTCTTTAATCAACCTTAATCATAGTTTCCCAGAGACCGCCGCTCCCAGGTCAGTTGCTAATCCAGGCTTGTGGTTCAAGAGTTCAGAGTGCCGTCCGCTCAGACAGTGAGAGGAACGTCTTGAACGTCTCCCGCCAAGTACGAAAACAACTAAAACGCACTGCCGCAACTTGCATCCATCACAATGTCCCATACACACACACACACACATGCACATACACACGTCAACGTCTCGCTGACAGTCTGCTGTTAACGTTGCATGGGATTGAACTTTCAAACTGGTGCGTTCCTGTGTGTCTGTGTGTTTACGACCTGGGTAGCTTGGTATTCTTGCCATTTGTTTGAACCTGTTGTTGTGAACCAAACGAGTCTGGTCTACCGGTTTATAGTGACAGGTAACGCCAACCGTATCCTAAAAAGAGACGACTACTGTCTGCGTGTGTTTGTGTTCTTATACGTGTGTGTCTGCGGTTGCATGTAAGCAGCAAACATTTCTGATCCCGGTCCCAAGCAGGAACACGGAGCGAGCTCGTTCAAATGAGGCCTGGGCGCTAATTCAGCCCAGATCTGGCGAGCGCAACCGAACACACACACACACACATGTGGAGTGCGGATGTTATCGGCATAGTTTTGGAGCTCTGGCTGACACGTTATCAAAACACTTTGTGCTGGGTGGAGGGTGTGCTGGATGGGTCAGTGGGGTTTGACAGGAGAAAAACAGGCTGGCGGTGAGCTGAGGATGCACATCTCATCGACGGAAACTCACGACTTCAGGCGGCATGTGTTTACGCGCGGAATCTTTTAGTTTCATTTTTGTTTGGTTTGGTTTATTGAAGGAGTGAAGTGAAAGAGCTCAGAACATGAACAATCCACTGTTATTGTAGATAATGAATGTTTCCATTCCACTTTTAGGCTTTATCTAAATAATTGCTGGTGTGATTTCAATTATGTAAATGTTGACGTGGGTCGCATGAATACAGTGTGTGTGTGTGTGTGTGTGTGTGTGTGTGTGTGTGTGTGTGTGTGTTTGTGTGAGTGGAACAAAGGCGGGCAACTTAGGGGACCGCGATTCGGTGACAGTTTTGACAGGGAGTTAGGAGTGAAGAGACAGATGGGGTGGGTGGGTTTGATAGGGAGTTTCAGTCTGTGTGTGTGTGTGTGTGTGTGTGTGTGTGTGTGTGTGTGTGTGTGTGTTCAGTTAGAAGGCATTTGTCTTGGAATATCGACCGCTATTGACCAGAGCATCGTCTGAGAACTGAGGTGCTGACAGCTGCCTCTGTGGCCAGCCGCTCCTTTCATTTCTTCATTTCATTATTCAGTCTTTGTTGCTTTATCATTTAATGCTCCTCATGCTGCTTGGCTCATTATGTCCTCCAGCAATCCTCTAGCCGTGTGTGTGTGTGTGTGGGTGTGGGTGTGGGTGTGGGTGTGTGCGTATGAATGCACTTGCACTACTTATTGTATTCAACACATGATAAACAGACACTGACACACCTCGCTTCAATCAGATGAAACCCGCCTGTTGTGTGTCCTGCTCAAAAACAGGACCAGCGCGTCAACACGTTACATCACTGTTTCGGTCAGTACTCATGTTCATCGCGCACGCTCAAATAACACAACTTTGATTCCCTGGCGAGGCATTAGCTTCTGCCTTAACAACAGTTGACAAGCCACGGGCATCAAACCTGGATGCCAGCGCCAGTGTTTTGACTGATGAGGCCTGCATGGTATGCTAGCAACAGATCCTGCCAAGTAAGGTACTCCCATCCCCCCTGGGCACTGCTGCTCACCCTGCTGCTATGTTGGTAAATGTAAGCACAGCCAATCCTGACTCAGGAGATCTAATATTAGGAGGAGAGTACATAGGATTCAGATATGGCCCGACTCCCAACAAACATAGCCAGGCAGGCTCTGTTTGGCCTTCTTCCACTCCTGATCCCTCAAAGAAGGACAGGTGAGCCACACAGAGTACTCATGGTTGTTGTTGTTGTTCCGCAGCACAGGGGTGAACCGAGGGCATCATCATTTTGTTAAGCCAACTTTGTCAAGGAGGGATTGGCAAATAATTCGCTGAGAAAGGGAGTTGTTGTGACGGAAGGAAGGGAAGAGCTGAGGAGAGAAGAGATAATGATGCAGCTGGTGTGTGTGAGCCCCCGAGAATTCTGGGAAAAGTGCTTCTGTGTCCCGCGGCGGAGATCACGTGACGGCTCTGTTGTCGTGAGACCAGGTGAAGGGCTTTCGCTGCAGAAGCGTCCCCCGCTTTGACGAGGGATTCTGATTCCGTGTTCATCACCCGGCGCGTTTTGCTTGTTCGTCCGTCGGTCCGTCCTTTGACTCGTCTGTCCGTCTTCGCTAAGCTGGTTTACCGTCAGTTACCTCTACTCTGAGTGCGACACAGTGTGTGCGTGTGTGTGTGTGTGTGTGTGTGTGTATCCTTTGAAACCCGGGCCTGCAGTCACACAGATGGACACTTCATGGCTGTATTACTTCCTTGGGAGCCGATGCCAATCCTCTCAACTTCACACTGCAGTCCCTTGTGTCAGTAATGAGCGGCTTCTAGACGACGTAGAGGAAAGCACACCCCTAAATTAGCCCAGTGCATGCTGGTAGGTGAAAGAGGCTTCAGAACCTCCACGTTTCCCCCCACTGCTGTACAGTAGCTCATGTAACGCGGCAGCAGGCAGGAGGAGCGGCGGTAAATATCTGTTGTGTACGCAGCGGGAGCCTTTGAACTGCCTCCTCCTGTTACACAACCGGTGGGGGCACCTGTACTCGGCGCCCCGCCATCTCTTTAACCCCTGCCTAGTGACACTTGAGTGTTTGTTGTCAGAAACCCGTCTATTGGTTTGACCTCGTGTCCGGCTCTCCCTGCCGTCGTCTCTCTACCCATCAGCCCCCTGCCGCAGCGCTGAGCGGAAATGCCAGGGAACATTGAGATATTTTGACCTCCAAAAAAGTTGAAAGGGAGATGCGAGCGAGTGCGGCGTCAGAGCGGAGGGTGATGGATGGCTCAAAGCAGTCTAATAGTGTTGCCCTCCTCGATGGAAAGAGAACAAATATCTGCCAGCGCTGGATGATGTGTGTGGCCTCTGCACCCATCATACAGCGTGCCGCGCTCTCTCCTGTGGTTTTTCCCTCAGATACAGCGTGGATGGAGAGACGGAGAGATAACAGGGGGGGGGGGACGGAAAGCATGACTGAGGGAAATGGGGAGACTCAGAGAGGAGGAGGGAGAAGGAGGTGAGAAAGACAAGAGATGCACAAGGGACAGCAGAGGGTTAGAGTGACATTGAAAAGAGATCTCAGCTCTGTCAGGCTGCTTGTCTCATGTCAACGCTGATAGATGGGCCGTGGTTCTTCCCTGCAATGATTACACTAAAAAGGCTTGACGTTTTCTTTGAGCTAGCATCTCCCAATCATATCACCCTGACCCCATCTCTCCGTCTCCATGTCTCTGGTGCTTACACATTGCACAAGTACATACTGAGATGTGTTCCCTGTGCAAACTCTGAATTGATGTACAGTGAGTATGTTTTTGCCAACAAGTCCGTATGCATCTTTCTTACGCTGCATCCTCCTCATCTGTACCCAGGCCACGCTCTTTGATCTATATTTTAGGCCAGTCAGAGTCTGTGTCCAGAATAGATAAAGGAATCGCAAACTTGGTACCCCTGTCTCGTAAAGCTCGGCAACTTTGTTCATAAATTATTGCGTGCCGGGGCGAGCTGTGGCCCTGAGGGTTTGGGAGGAGACCTTTAGCTGAGCGGAGGCTGCTTTACACCTGTAATATAAATTCAGCGTGGGCAGAGGGGAGGGGAGGGGGAACGGACACCTGAACCCCCTTTTAAGAGGCAACGGTAATAGCTGCCACATGACTGTCCCCGGCTGGATGGAGCGAGGCGCAGGGTTGACTCTCCTAAAGCTCCGCCCCCCGCCAGTGACCTCACAAACAATTTTTGGACATTGAAAAAAGCAAATCTTTGGTTTACAAGGCAAAGTAGGAGTAACGACTGATCTCCCCCCCCCGACCCCCATTTCCCCCCATTGAAACAGTCTACAGCTGTGCACCCCCGCCCTGACTCCCCCACTGCACATCTGGACCTCATTCGGACTGCTGGAGATAATCATACAACACTTTTTGAGACGGACTGTTCTCAGAGAAGCTGAGAAATTGAAATGGGATGGTGAGGTCACTGGAGGAGGCCTTTAAAAAATCTTATTAAATTTCCATTTCCTCTGCACACTTTTTTTTATTGGCCCGTTTTGATGTCACCCCGGCATATAGGCCTGCTGCCGTGCTGCTGGTAATCGTTCTTCTTGTGGTCTTCTAATGTCCCACGTAGACGTTGTTGATTTAAACGTCCAGCTTGATCAAATCTGATTTTTTTCAACAATGTCAGCAGAGCACTTGAGGACCATTAGGAATCCTGTATAATGCAATACATACCAGAGGTTTCCTTCCACTCACAAGCATGCACATGCTCATGTACACACAGACTTTTGTACTTATGCTCAGGAATTTGCACCACACACACACACACACACACACACACACACACACACACACACAGAATGTGTTCCACGTAAATTTATATTTTACAACATCATTAATGTCTTCACATAAACAGGCTCCCTGCGTTGATGTGCTGCCGGAGAGCTGATGGTGAGCTCTACTAAGATGACATCAGAGCCATGATACGGACACAGCAATCAAAGGCTGTTTTTCCATGTTTGAGTTGACCTCCATGTGGATGTTATCACTCCTTGGAGAGAGGCTGGTATTTCCAGGCCCTCCAAGGCCAAAGCCAAGTTCAGGCATGTTGAGGCTAGCTAGTTTCACCCGGAGTGTCAAGAAGCTCCCCAGGGAGTCATGTCACCAAAGTATCTGGCTCTCTCGGTGTCATCAAGCTAGATGTAATAAAGTCAAAGTCAAGTCATGACTGGACAGGATATTGGCTTCTTTAAAAAAAAATTGTGGTGAGTGAGGGGGGAAAAAATGGAGAAATGGAGTCATGCCTCCCCTTCCCTCTGCTGTGGATGTTTGCTCATCGTGGGCGAAACAATCAGCAATTCTGGAAGCTTCCACAGGCGCCATTAAAAAATCATGAATCAATTTGAGCTTGTTCAAAATTTCAAACAGAGCTTTTCATTAAAAATTCACTGGGATCTCTGTCGCTTGTAAATACATCATTGGAATTGCTGTGGTTGATGCGCGCTCAAAATGAGCCCCAATGCTTATGTGCTTGATCCTTGACTTTGGTGTCAAGGGCAAGGGCTTAGATTTGCTTCACATATAATCTTCCCCAATGCTGTTCACTGCAAGCCAAGCAACCACTTATTTAACCATATGTAACCATATATAAGCACTTATTTTAACCTCACGGAGGCGGTATGGATCCATTCACATGAATATTTTTTCCCTCGAAGATCAGCCTGAGTTCACATTTTAATAGGAACAACCAGGTGTTAAAAATTAAGTGAGTTCTGTAAGGTGCAAGCACTTTCTTACCTGCAAACTCCCTCTGTTTCTCTCTCTATTTCTCTCTCTCTCTCTCTCTCTCTCGCACACACACACACACACATGCCAGACACTCACACACACACACACAACCTCCCTGCTTTCTCGGGTTTCCATGGAAACCTGTGGTGAGGGGAGAGAGAATTCAAGGGCAGGTATGTTTGCAAATGAGAGTTCCTTGGATCGTATGTTCACTAAACTATTATCACCAAGCCATCTCATCTGAAATCTAATTCTTTGCAGAGCGCAGTGCCGCGCAAACACGTGTGTCTTATCAGGAAACAGTCTAGTTTGAAGTGATATTGAAGTGGCATGTAAGTGTCCAAGTATGACACATGATAGAACCATCAGGAGGTTATATGTGTTTGCCTGCTGAGAGTCTGGTATACATCTGCAGACCGAGGTGTGTGTGTGTGTGTGTGTGTGTGTGTGTGTGTGTGTGTGTGTGTGTGTGTGTGTGTGTGTGTGTGTGTGTGTGTGTGTGTGTGTGTGTGTGTGTGTGTGTGTGTGTGTGTGTGTGTGTGTGTGTGTGTGTGTGTGTGCGCGCGCGCGCCATGTGTTTGGCTGCCTCACATGCAGACAGACAGATACAAACACAAACAGACTCCAATATGGTCCTTGATTAGGAGACCAGACTGTTATGACTTTCACTCTCACCACAGCTATGAACAATAGTGTAGAAATAACAATGTTAACTCAAGAAGCTCGGCAGTTTGAATTGCTCTTATTGTGATAAATTGTGATAAACATGACATTTTTGGTAAACAACAACAACAGACAAGTTACATTATCTACTAATATCGCTTCATCACTTTATGAATGGATAACGTGGATATTTCAACTTTTCTCGTCTCCCGGTGGCCATTGACCTAGATTACTTTTCCATATTGGATGTTTAAAGGTACAGATGAGATCTTTTTTTAGGTGACGTACGCAACGGAATATAGTTACATTGTTTTGTACCCTGGTGGCTGCGTAGGTGCATTCATACTTGTGCTTGTGTGCCCTCCTGCAGGAAACCCGAGTTTGTGTGTGTTTACTGTTTGTCTGTTCGTCTGTTTGTCGGTTTGTGTATTTGTGCATGTCCCGTGTGTTATGGGCTGTGCAGAAGGACGCTGCTTCAGTAGCACACACAATATAGGAGCAGGCTGTTCTGCACCCTATAGGGCGCCATACCATATGTCCACCCCGGAGAAAGACCCAGCCCAGACTGTTAAAGTTGGTATGCTCTGTGTACGCCAGGCACCACATCTATCATTTAAAACACAACCACAGCTTTGATTTATCTCTCATCCTCTGTGTGTGTGTGTGTGTGTGTGTGTGTGTGTGTGTGTGTATGCATGTGCTCATGTGTCTACACTCCTGACGTGGATCTGCACTAATCCTTCTGTCATCACACATCACACAAAGTTGAGAAAGTTGTCGATATTTTTTTTTTTTGCCGTTAATGTGGCACGCATATTGCTTCGTTTTGTTTTTTTGGGGTTTTTCTTGCCATCGCCGGGTCTCATTTTGTCTCCATCACCGGTGTGAGTTGTAAAGTTAACAGGCTTGATGTTGTCTGGGTGATAGACTGATTAGTAGATGAGCAACGTTCTCACTACATCCACACGCCGAGCGCATCTGCATGGCAACCAACTTGTTTTTCTCCTTTCCGCTCCTGTTCTTTCCTCATGTCTGTCTATCACTCAAGGTCATAACAAGCAATTAAGGCTTTGTCAGAGAGAGAGAGAGAGAGAGAGAGAGAGAGAGTGTCTATCTGTATGTGTGTTATGTAAGGCTGTCACATATAACGCCATTATCAAAATTGACGGGCCAGAATCTTACGCTATAGCATAACATTCAGAGCATCGGTTATTTCAAAGGCATAGGCGTGTTTACGTAAAGAAGGAAGGGGAGACACAAACATACAGTAGCGATGTGGTGCTTCATCATTTCGGGCTTTCCTGTTTATGACTGCTTCTGTCTGCCCGTGTCAACAGCCAGACAGGGGAAAGGAGATCTGGTATGCGTTCTCTTTCCATCATACTCACACTCTCCCTGTTTTGGTTTTAATTGCCTGCCTCCTTTCCCATCTCCCCCCCTCCTCACTCTCTCTTTTTTCTCACTCTCTCTCTCTCTCTGCCGTGTTTTCTTCCTCTCTATCCCAACTCTTTCTCCTACTTCTTCTTCTTCTTCTTCTTCTGCGTCTTTCTCCCACCATTTCTTGTCAGTCAGTCCGTCTCGGTCTCTCTCTCTCTTTTCTCCGCGGTGTGTTTGTGTCGGGTCTTGGCACGGACGGTGGGCTTCCATATGGAACTGTTCAGGAGATGATATAGAACATATGTGACCCCGGCTCGCTGGCTGGGGACTCGGCGGAGATCACACCGTGTCATTAGTGGCAGTGAGAACGCCAGCGCCGCAGTGCGAGGGAGGGGAAAGAAGGATGAGGACAGATATAATTAGGTTAAGGAAGGGGGAAAGGGTGAAAAAGAGAGATGGCGCTGAGTACATTGTGTCCTACGGAGCTCGGCGTGGATGTGTGTGTTCTGGCCCCTAGCTGGTCGACTCTCAGCGGTGATGTAAGGCGAACTTGGCAGAAAGGCCAGGCAGACATTCTCACGCCTCAGTGTGCATTCAGTGTTTGCTTTGAACCTGACTCTATTGGGACCAACTTCAACAAATCGGTTTGGGCTGAACCTTCGGGTAACAACTTTGGGCCAAGATCCATTAACATCCTCTTCTGTGGAAAAGGAGCGCTTGAATATGATACTTTCATAACATTTACCGAAAGGATTTGTCGGTTTGCTGTCCAGAAACGTCGCGAACACACGCGCTGATGTCATGCAACGTGCACCGACCTCAAAATGAAAAGACACGCTCTCAATCTCTCCACATTTTCCACACGATCCTTCACAGTCTATGAATCTATTTTGATTGTTGCCGTCTTTTGGAATGATTTCGGTCAAGCCGCAGTTATTTTCGGTAAGGCCTGTGAAAGTCAGCAGAGCCTAACTGCGTTTCTCACGTTGAGCTTGTGCGAGACGTGTTGCTCATATGAAACCATTTCATTGCTTTTTCTGCCCTTTGTTGTGGACCGCACAGCCACACGGGCACACGGCAGAGACACACGATACAGTGGCGGGCAAACGTCCTGCATCAAGACGTCGCTTGTAAACTGCACTTCAGAGCATGGGTTTGATGTTAAACTTGACAAGAAATATTTTCATACACATTTTCATAATGTTTACACGTCCCCGTCGCTTACGTGGCGTCTGGAATGTTTCTTACTACTGGCACCATTGCTGGCCAAGTGTGTCAGTGTGTGAAAATCCAGAGTCAGTGGATATGTTTACATGCACAGCAGCACTTCAGCATTAATGAACGTATGAGAACGACACGTTAACACCTCAATTTAATGATGTTACTTCGATTAAGGTCACATATAGTAATAATACGCTGCTCCAGCTAAGCCTGTCTATAGTTTTCTGTGTCACTTGCTCACCACAACTTCCAGCTCCTCTCTTACATCCAGCCTCCGCGCTCGGACGTCTCAGCACCGGATACATTGCAGGAGAAGCAACGAAAGAGCCATGGCTGCATTTAATGCCAGGAGGGAACTGACCGATATTGCCTGTAGGGGAGGAGGCACATGACTATTGCTAATTGTAATAAGAAAGATTGCAAGAAAATGGAAGAATTAAATAGCTTAATCCAGTTATTGTCAGAGTAAAGAGTGATGAACGCAGTATTCAGTACATGTAAACATACAGGGAACCGATTACTGGCTATTAAACAAGATACATGCTCATGGCCCATGTTCATCGGTCAATAGCTGCTGACATGAGGAGAGAAATGAGCTCTTTATTTTGTGAGACACACTCGATGTGCAGACAGAGAAAAGTGTGAGTAGAAGTGGAGACAAAGAGAGGAAAGCCTGTGGGGTGAGAAAGAAAGTTGAATAATTGAAAGGAAATTAAGAAGATCTTGGAGGAAAAATAAGAGTTATATTTAGTTGATCGAGTGCATTAGAAGAGTGGAATGAAAGCCCATCTGAGAGACAGAAGGCCAGAGAGAGCAAGACAAGACACTGAAGCAGAAACAGGGAGAGAGAGAGAGAGAGAGAGAGAGAGGGAGGGACAGATAGACACTGAGGGGGAGAGAGAGAGAGAGAGCTTGTTTGCGCAGGCATTGATTCAGGGCCCCCCGGGGCTGCGTCTTCCATTTACCAATTCGTGTCTTCCCTTCCCTCATCCTCACCTCCGCCCACCCCCCCCCCCCTCCCCCCTCTCCGGTAGATCATTCGCAGGGAACAAACAGCAGCGCTCAGGAACACCGGACCCTCGGTTGCTGGGCAACCACACACTGACTTGATGGAGTGGAGGCAACTTCAGAGGCCTCTGTGAGAACGGTATCAAGGTTGTTATTAGACCTGAGTCCCGTAAGCCCACGATACACGCACACACACACACACACACACACACACACACACACACACACACGTACAAGAGCCATGTTTGATGCACTTGTGCAAACCCGTACAAAGACACACTCACAAGCATGCATGCAAGCACACACTCATATGCGCACACATTCAAATTTATCCAACACACACACACACACACACACTCCTTACTAAGATGCTGTGTGGAAACATGTTCACATCCCACCGACACCAACCGCTTATTGTCCAGCAGAAACAGACATCTGTGAAAAAGATACTATTCAACACATCTGCTACCATTACCCCGCCCCCCCCCCGCAACATCTGTATTGGAACCAGGAATAGCAACATGATAACAGCTACTATTACAGTTCATATGTCCTGTGTTTTACTCCTGAGGATTGTGCCGGTTGATGTCGGCCCTCTCTTTCGCCACCCTCTCGCCTCCTCTCTGGTTTTTATGAGGTCTAGAGGGAGGACTTCCTCTCCCCTCCCTAAAGATGAGTGTGGCTTTGATAATAACAGAGACGGTTATTAAAGGGGGAAACGGACTCACTGCTCCCCTCTTTAATTCAACAACACGCCACAGGAGACTGAGATGTGGACCTTCTCTTGTGGTTAAAGCTCCGTGGTGGGGCCGGGGTAAAATGTGTGTGTGTGTGTGTGTGTGTGTGTACGTGTTAGGCGGTCACCCATTGAAGTTGAAGTTTTTGTGCGTGGCTGCTTCTGTGTCGATGTGTGATCAGACGTGGGCGTATGCATGCCCACACACACACACACATACATACAGTGGACTCCTGTCAGAAGTGGTTGCGGCCCCTAAACGGCTTGTAGAGAAGATAGATGGAGAGAGGGAAGAAGAAAGAGACAGACAGGCATCATTTTACAGAAAAAGACTCTGACTTGTAACACTTTTCTAAATACGTACTGGATGAAAACAGGCCTTTATGGTGCAAGCCGATGCGTTGTTCACCAGCCAGAGTTGTGCTCCAGGTATAGGGAGCAGCATGAGGAATCTTGGCATTAAAACAGAGCAAAGGGGGGGATTGGTACCTTCAAGTTGGGAATGTGAGGCTATAGCTCACTCGTCTCTGAGACAAGAGTGTGCTAGAGGGATGGAGAGATCAGAGAGAGAGAGAGAGAGAGCCCTGTCAATGGATGACCAACACACCTGCCTCCCAGCTGCCCTGGCCGAGGCGCATACACCACCAGAGAGAGATGAGGGCAAGTGGAATGGTTTGCCCTTATTGTAATCCCTAAAAGCTGATCTCACTTTAAACGAAGGAAAAAAATGAAGGGGAGTATGCGCTTATATGTGTCTGTGTGTGAGAGAGTGTGTGTGTGTGTGTCTCACAGTCTTTGCATGCATGGCTTTGTGCATTCTTATGTGCATGCGTACGTGTGTGTGTGTGTGTGTGCGTGCACGGCCGTTTGTCCGACCCCTCGCCCCCTGATACAGAGGCGGCCTGGCTTATATAAGTCCGTCCTAATTCATCTGGATGAGGTATTACCTTTTCCAATATGAGTGGTGCTGTTCCAGTGACGGGGGCCACCCCGCTATTTCTCTGCTCTCCTCTAATACCTGCCATCATCCTCTTAGTGGGTCATAGGTCGATTAACCACAATGTTCAAAAGAGAGGCCAACAAGGTGTGGGTGTGTGTGTGTGTGTGTGTGTGTGTGTGTGTGTGTGTGTGTGTGTGTGTGTGTGTGTGTGTGTGTGTGTGTGTGTGTGTAGGGAGTGGCCCTAATGTAAGTGTTTTTCTGCACTTTTTTCACAATTTGCACAGCTCTTGTTAATAATTGTTACAATTATCAATTGCTTTTTTATGACAAGAGTCAATAAAGACTGTGGTAACTTTAGCCAATAGGTGGTGACAGATTCCATATACTACACTTGGCGCTTACAGTACCTGAGAAAATCCCTTTAGAATCCATCCGGATTGCATTTTGTGAAATGATTCAGTGGAGTGTGATCTTCATTAGTCCCTAAGGTGATGAAACTAAATGTATGCTTACAAATCAGGTGAAAATCAAAACCGAAGTTCCACGTTTTTTTCTGCAGCTGCAATGAGATCTAGTAGGGACAAAAATAATCTGTTTTGCCGCCCACGTATTTCCAGTGGAAACATGTAACAGCATCCAAGCCTTCCTAGAATGAGTCTTGCTGGGACCTTGAACCTGCTGACCCTGAACTATCCATGTCAGCTGATCCCCCTGTGTGTCTATGGCACCCTCCATCCATCCACCCCTCATCCCTCCATCGCACCTTACTTTCCTCCTCCTCCTCTTCTTACACCTAAGCTGAAGGACGAACACTCCCAGGGACATAGACACCGTGCACTGCAAGGCAGGATTCATTAGACTGAAAGAGGGTGAATGACAAAGAGAAACAAACACGAGGAACAAGACTGAGAAAGAGAACACCACAGTTGTTTCTCTCTGGCTGTGTAAGGCAGAGTGTCTTTCCTAAGTGGAACAGATCAGGCTTGTATCTGAGGGAGGCCTCCCACAGAGCGCAGTGCCTCCAGATTGCTCCTGACACCCTCTATTGCGGGGTTATGTGGTTGTCAACAGCGGTTTGAAAAGGGGTCAATGTGTGAATGGCGGCGTTATGAGAGGGCGCTAAAAAAACGAGACTGTTTCACACAAAACACGTAGGCGAGAGACTCTCCATTTACCCCAAACTCATCTCTCTCTCCGTCTTCCTCCCTCTCTCTGTCTTTCTCTCTCTTTGTCTTCTTCTCTCACCTCAACCTTACACAAAACAGGTTTTAATCTGTCTTTTACCTCTCTCCGCAGCACGGCTCTGCACGACAATATGTTGGTAATCCTCACCGTTGTTTTTATGGGAGACGTACGTGAACCTAATCACAGTGTAGTGTGTTGTTTATTGCATTTTTGGCGTGCCGTAGATCTGCCTAGGGCAAATCAGCCATTGGCGGGGGCCTGTTTTACCTTGGCGACCCTGTTCATTCGCTCCGGAGCCCGAGGGGAGGCAGAGAAGAGCGTGGTCAAGAGGAATTGGAAATCTGATCCCCCTCCAAACACACCGACATGACATTCCAATAACCCTGGGAGCCTCGCTTGGACCTGTCTCAGATAATGGCCTGGAGCCATGGTGTGTGTGTGTGTGTGTGTGTGTTTGTGTGTGTGTGGGTGTACTTTAAATGGGAAATGTGTATGTGCACATTGCATGCTGTGTGTGTGTGATTGTACCACTTTATTAGGTACACCTGCTCGTTAACGCCTGCTCTTCCAAACAGTGAATCATGTGGCTGCAACTCCATGTATAAAGCTTGCAGACATGGTGAAGTGGTTTCGTTTTTTGTTCCACCAAACATTAGAATGGCCAAGATGCGTGATCTGATTGTTGGTGCCAGACGTGGTGGTTCCAGCATCTCAGAAACAGCTGAACCCTCCTGGGATTTTCACACACTACAGTCTCTAGAGTTTACAGAGAATGGTACAATAAACAAAAATCATCCAGTGCGTGACAGTTCTGTGTCCAAAGACACCTTGTTAATGAGAGAGGTCATAGGAGAATGGCCAGACTTGTTCAAGCTAACAGGCCACATATGCTCAAATAACAGCTCAGTGGTGTGCAGATGGGCACCTTGTTGAATCCATGCCACGAAGAATTCAGGCTGTTCTGGAGGCAAAAGGGGGTAGTACCCCGTGCCAGATAGGTGTACCTAATAAAGGTACCGGTGAGTGTATATACTGTATATATATATATATGTGTTTGGATGTCTGATTTCAAAAAAAGCTGATCACAATTCCAACATAAACAGTATAGCTCTGAAGCTGACCAACAACTGTGAGCTTTTTATTTCACAGACTCAGAAAACTAGATTGGAATCCACTGATAAAAGCAGAAATGGACAAGAAAGACAAAGCAGCACTTTTATTTGGTTATGGCTACAACATTTAAGATGCAATACCATGATGTGAGCAAAAACAGTCTAAAGAAAAAGGAAGCGAGAAATAAAAAGAGGGACATTTGCGCAGAGGATGACTTCTGTGAAATTCTTTGTGTATGTGAAAACCCTCTATGACCCTGGACTCAATGCAGCATTCAGCTCAGCACAAGCAGCCTTACTATCCTGTGTGTGTGTGTGTGTGTGTGTGTGTGTGTGTGTGTACGGGCATGGACTTCAGCTGGCAGTGGACACTGGGGATACTGACCATGTGTTCCAGGGAGTTATGGGACGAGTGGGAGACCATTTTATGCTTGAAGGAGGATTAGCTGTGTGTGTGTGTGTGTGTGTGTGTGTGTGTGTGTCTGTGTGTGTGTCTTTAGCCCTGGGGGTGGATTCCCCATCTTCTCAGGAGCAGCAGCTAGTGTATCACCTGAAGACAGAGAGCTGTATCTGCATGTTTACTCCCTCGGAAACTGTATTTAGACAATGTTCAGATGTTGCAGGTTTTTCTTCACCCGTCTCATCCCAAGAAGAAAACAGAATTTATTCGAAAAAAGAAACTCGGTCCTTTCCCCCAAATTAGGCAGAATAAGCATGATATGTAAAACAACTACAGCTTCATAATTTCCTCAGCGCTGACCTAAAATTGTGTAAGTACGGCATTCCTCGGTCGGGATGTAAGCAACATTTTTCTGAGACTAGGTCAGACTCCCGATGGTTGTCAGATGCGCCGGTGGATCGCTCCAATTTTCCAAGGCTATGAAGCCGGCAACACTTTCCCCTGATGTTTCATGTGCCTCTTGGATGAAATATATTTTATGGCTCCTTTAAGTGTCAGCCCAATGTTTCTAAATGCCTTTCAGATTTGCTATAAATAATTGGTAACATCTCTGCGTAGATTTGCTAATGATATTGGGAAGTGGATGGCCCTCTGCAGTTGGCCAAAAGCAAGTCTTGATGTTTTTACTGCCTGGAGTAAATCAACCTCGACTGACACCAGTCGGGATCCTTTCAGGTCGAGTTAGTGTGGAAAGGCAACGTGATGCTGCGGGACCTATCGGAACATATGCTGGAGGTTTTGACGTTTGAATTGAATTTACAAAGGTCGCTAATGAAAGTGGCGATACGGTCCTGAAAGGTCCTGGTCCTGTATCTGTTGTGCTTGCGGATGCATCAGACAGGAGCCAAGCCCAACTGTGCAGATCCACTCCATCGCGGATCATTTACTCCCTAAATCATTAGGAGTGTCTGGAGAGGAGACAGGGCTCCCCAGGCGGGGACAGCAAGCCGACAGAACACAAACTTCAGGCGGGGTAAGTGGGTTCTGTTGTATGTTTACACTCTGAGAATCGATGGGTGTTGCGTAACTTTTGGTCAGGCACTTACCTAACCGCCTCTCCCTTTCTCTCTCTCTCTCTCTCTCTCTCTGTCCCTCGGAGGTGCTGCTTCCTCATCCACGAGGAGCGCCGACCAATCAGACAGCCGGAGAGCCCTGACCCCTCCACACTCTTCCCTCATTCACGCACGAGCTGCTCCCTGATTGGCAGCTGGGACAACATGTGGTTCACCCTGGCATCTACTTAGCAGCTGCGATTGAATAATTGACCGGCGGGAAAGGAAAGAGGTGCTTGATCATACACAGAGCACATACGTTCAATATGTACAGTCTGAATGTGAAGGGTCTCACTGCTTCACAGCAAGTAATATCTACTGTCTATCGACCGGTTTCCATGTCAACACTTGTTTGATCCAGTGTATCGTCATGGGAGACCTTTCATTTAGCTGGACCTTCAGTCTGGCACTGACACTCCATTACATCCCTTGTTTTACTTTCCTTTTATCTAATAATAATCTAACATGTTTTCTCTACAGTGATGAACTGCAGTGTATTTCACTTGATTGCCAAGACCAAATAACTTAACAGGGCTGGGTTTCCCAAAAGCATCTGATTTAATGTCACTTCTGACCATTGGCTTGAGATCAAACAAACGACGGTAGCTACAAGAGCCTTATGGAAACCAGTTAGTTTTCCTATCATATTGTGTTCTGTTTTATTTCCCTGTATTATAAGCGCCCTTGGCCTGCCATGCTGGAAATTTTGTTTCTCTTGTGTCTCGTGCCGGCCATCAAAAAGGTTCCCCATCCTGCTGCATATTGTAATACACACCTCTAATCTTTCATCCTGCCATCCATTGGACATGTGATTGCTGAACATTTCCCCATCAATTCCAATGTGGGACTTCTTCTTTATGTTTCTCTATCTAGTATGTTGCATACAGTGATGCTCTTTTTGATGCTGTGCAGTGATGTTGCGTGCTGCGCTCTATTGTAGTCATGGCACTATGTATTTCACTGGGTCCAGCTAGGAGTGGTCATCTCCGGGGACATCTTGAGGCGTTCACCTTTAAGGAGATGCCAGACATGGCCAGCTTGGTAAATACTGGAGGTGTGCAGCCGAATACATTACTGGACAGCCAACACAGACAGGCAGGGATTTCATTTGTCCCTCTTATGTGTGTGTGTGTGTGTGTGTGTGTGTGTGTGTGTGTGTGTGTGTGTGAGAGAGAGAGTGTTTGTGTGCACTATAAAGTGTATACCGTGAATTCATCTTAATTCTGTATATGTTTAATGATCAATACAGCATTTTTCTCATGTAGACTTTAGTGTAAAGTAAATGTGCCTGTATCGGTTCTGTAGCGTTACGTAGGCTGGAGGTTGGGTTTATTTATGTCAGACTCTAGAGCCTTCTTTCTAAATCCCCTCCCACTGTGCATTTATGTGTGTGTGTGTGTGTGTGTGTGTGTGCGCGCGTGCATGTGGTCACCTATCCCCTCCTTGTGGAAAGGGCTTTAAGGATTTTAATTGAACGTCTCCTGGAGATGCAAAGTGTATTTCTCCAGGGAGAGTCACGCCCCCTTTAACGTTCCCTATCTCCTATCTATTTCTCTGCCCATAATAAATCAAACCTAATGACAACTGTATCGGCTTTTCCTGTACAAAGCCGTGAGTAGGTCCGTAGAGTCCGTGGTAAGGAGAACGCACTTCGTTTCAGTTCCTTGAGTCGTTGTAAAGATCTGAATACATTTATTGAAGTCAGCAAAAAAGGTCCACAAAACAGATTTGTAAATTCGTATTATAAACGAATGAAAAAACAAAACTTTGCTTAATGCGGTGAAGTGGTCAAAAATGATATATTACCACGCTCACCTTCCTCAATATTTAGCTGGCGAACCAAGTAAACCGAAACACCCCTTCACTGCTATGGCGTGCATTATTTTAAAGACACGCCTACCTTTAAAACCTCTTTTCTGATTTAGCTTAGTTTAGTTTATCTTAGTTTAGTTTAGTTTAGCTTAGCTTAGCTTAGTTTAGTTTAGCTTAGCTTAGCTTAGTTTAGTTTATCTTAGTTTAGTTTAACTTAGCTTAGCTTAGTTTAGTTTAGTTTAGTTTAGTTTAGCTTAGTTTAGCTTGGCTTAGTTTAGTTTAGTTTAGCTTAGCTTAGTTTAGTTTATCTTAGTTTAGTTTAGCTTAGCTTAGCTTAGTTTAGTTTAGTTTAGCTTAGCTTAGTTTAGTTTAGTTTAGCTTAGCTTAGCTTAGTTTAGCTTAGCTTAGTTTAGTTTAGTTTAGCTTAGTTTAGCTTAGTTTAGTTTATCTTAGTTTAGTTTAGCTTAGCTTAGTTTAGTTTAGTTTAGCTTAGCTTAGCTTAGCTTAGCTTAGTCGTCATTGGAGCAGCTACTAACTAGTGAGCTCACAAAACCAGAAGAAGTTCCAGCAAAATGTATGAAATGACTTTGTTTAACAAATTATTCTATTTCAATAAGCCAAATTCACATTCAAGGTCAGAAACATTTCTAAGTCTACTTCGCTGTTTTATTATTGGAAGCTCTTGCTTCTGATGATGGGATACGATTATTACTTGGATAGTAGTAGTAGTACTTCTGTCTGAATATAGGGTTAGGCTACAGGAGTACGTGAGCTCGTCGAACCTTCAGCCCAGACATAGTTGAAAGAGAACAGAAATTATTTGTGTGGTGTCCGACAGGTAAAAAGATGAGTATTGTATGTGTGCACACGCATGCGGCCATGTGAATGTTGCTGTGTGTGTGTATGTGTACAGCATGTGTTCTGTGTATCTTGGCAGCAGTTCGACCATGATGAATGAGTATCAGGGTCTGATCCATTGTTTTTACAGCTGGATACTGTTGCATTTAGCGCACGAGAAGTGTTTACAAAAACACTAGGCCCTAGCGTGTCTTCCTTATTCAAACACATACAACAAGGACCCTGATTCCTTCAAGCACAGCTTTCAAATCCTCTCCTTCTACAGGACAGTGTGTGTGTGTGTGTGTGTGTGTGTGTGTGTGTGTGTGTGTGCACGCGCTCTCTGCAGTAAACGGTAGAGAGGGCCAGAGGTCACTTGGCAGTAGTGTCAGGTGTCTGGCAGACAGCCTGCTCCTCATTGGGACAAACTCTCCGTCTCTCATTCAGACCCAGTCAGTATTGGCATGTGGACATGAGCCAATAACAATAATGTAATACTCACCGTAGCGCTGTGGTGATATTACAGCAGCTGACAGCATTTGGATATTAGGGAATAATAAATGTTCACTCATGAGATGGTATTTTTGAGTGACAGCATAGTGTGAAGTTAGTGTGTGTCCTGTTTCCCCTCTGTTCTTATTAGTGTCTTTTTTAGTGGCCATAAATATCTTCAATTCAGGAAGTGTGTTAGACTCGCAACTTTTATTCTTTTTATGCACTTGATCTAAGCCAGTGTGGTTCCAATTCTGAATCGGAAGGTTTTCCTTCAACGTAAGTTTTTTTTTTGATCCAATTCCACTTTATATTAAGAAAAGCATTACCTGACATTTTTCCTGTAACAAGCAAAAAAAGCAACATCTTTTTATCAAATGTTTTATGGGACTGTGGCACAGATAAAACACCCCTCAACTTAATATTTGGAAATGAAGTCTCTTGATCTTGAACAAGTATTGATTTAAGTATTTCAGCATTCTGTTGGCGCTTCTCATTCACTTACATTGAATTAGCTTTGCCTAATAGGCAGTGGTCTAGTTTCTCTGATCACTGTAAACTGAATATGCTGGTGCTGAAAATCAGGGGTACAACAAGTGATATTATGTTAGAATGAAATATAATTGGGTGAATAAATTGAGCCTGTGTTTTCTTATTTTCACAATATACATCAAATTCTAAGGCAAGGACGGGACGGGGGTTACGATGATTTTTGTATTTCAATTTGTGCCTTTGTCCGAAATATGAAGCACACAAATGCAACTATACAGATTTAGGGGCAAATGGATGGAGTATATATCAATGAGAGGAGGAAAGCATGGAAAACATTCTTCTCTCCCTCTGTAAAGGATTTGTCTCCTGGGATGTTGCAGAACAGCTTTGCTTGATTCGTGTGCGTTGTGTGTATTTTCCTTGTCTCCTCCAGCTGCCATGTATTCATGAGTTTGAGCCACGAGCCACGAGCCACGTATGATCTGCACCTACAGAAGCATTAGGGAATACTTTCCATACAGTGCGTGTGTGCATGTGGGTTAGCAGGGCGGGTTGGCATACGTCACTACCGGCTTGGTGCTTCTCTGTGAAGTCATATGAACTATACGGAAACTAAACCACTGTGTAGGTCTGCTCAGCTACACATTTCCTCTCTCTGTCTTTGTCTGTCTCGCTCCATTTCCCTTCCACCATACATGCTCACGGGAAGTGTGGGGTTGTGCAGGGACGCTGGTCTCATCTCTCTCAAGTGTCTCATTTGTGCAGCATGTGTCATGACACTCTCAGTGGTTAAGTGATAAAGCTGAGTTCAGGTCAGAGAGAGAGAGAGAGAGAGAGAGAGAGAGAGAGAGAGAGAGAGAGAGAGAGAGAGAGAGAGAGAGAGAGAGAGAGAGAGAGAGAGAGAGAGAGAGAGAGAGAGAGAGAGAGAGAGAGAGAGAGAGAGAGAGAGAGAGAGAGAGAGAGAGAGAGAGAGAGAGAGAGAGAGAGAGAGAGAGAGAGAGAGAGAGAGAGAGGCACAGAGAGAGACATGAGACATGAAAAGACAGTATTCTTAAGGTATGTATGATGTATGATGGTGTACGTCTGCTTTTAAGTGAAGAGTACTCACTGAACTCTGACTGAACCCATAGATCATAGATGAGGGCTGTGTGTGTGTGTGTGTGTGTGTGTGTGAGACACCATGTGCATGTGCATGCGGGTATGTACGTGCCTGTGTTTTCCTATACTTGCAGCTCCTCTTTTCTCCACTCTGCCCAAACTTGCCGTACTGCAAACAGTGGTCCAACATGACTCAACCTCCAGAGTTGATCAGAGTCATCCAGAGTTGTGCTGTGGAGCCGCTGTGCCAGGGCGTGCTTGGTGCTTACTGCTTACCCACTGCTAGGCACCGCTGGAGTTTTACGTTACACAGTTCCCTGACCTTTTCCCGACGAGTAGGATGCGGTTACTTCATCTTTGCCCTCACAAGTTTGTTTTGGTTGTGGAGTCAATCCAACAATGGGGAAGAAACCAGGCTGCCTCGGGGCGCCGTTGGCCGCGCCGTTGATGCGCAGCAAATCTTCCAGCGATAATAAGTGTTGATTTTTCAGTGAGAAGTATTTTGAGTGACAAGTGTTGATTGGAGTGTTGTTTGCCCACTCATAGAGCTGATATGACTCTGGGGCGGGTGTTCAGAGCTATTAAATTGACTCTGGTGGCTCTTCTAGAAACACTGGCAGAGTTATTATTATTATTATTATTATTATTAATAATAATAATAATAATAATAATAATAATAATAATAAATTAACACTGATGATTTTGCTGTGTAAGATCACACCATAGAGGATTGGTGAATCAGTTGGAGTAAGAGGCCTATTCTTGTCATGTTTCTATGTTTCATTATATAAAATTGTAAGATACTTATTAAATATTATGTCTGTGTATTTGTTCTATTGAATGTAACAGAAGCTAACACTAGATATAAGTTGTTGGTCAGATGAGGAGAAGGAAAACATCTGTTTTTTTCCCCATGTTTTGGTCTGTGCTTGAGTTCCTGGAATCCAAATGGATGGAATGAAGTTTGGCTCAGTGTCAAAGAGAAAACAGGAACAAGATGAATTGTCTTGGAATGAGTTTGCAATGTACATTTTAAAGAGTTTATCAGATTGCTGATTTGGTATCTAAATACTCGCACACGCCACACACACAAGACAGCACAGGAGCGCGCAACATAGAGACACGCACTCACTTGCACACAAACTCACACTTGAAGTGCAGCCTTGGCAACTGTTTTTCTTTCTTTTTTTAATTAGAGCAAAAGATCAGAGAAATACCAAGTGTCAATACCACCGAGGATGAGAATATGGCAACGGCGACCTTTTAGAGCTCCCTGATCTTTGATAATGTCAGGGATGGAGCATCTTGTTCTTCCCTGCTATAAGTTTATGGCCCCTGCCACGCCCCCACATGGAACGATAGAGTACTGCAGACTAATGAAGACGATACGGGGTGTTGACAAGTCTATTTTTCAAGAGCTATATTTAGTTTTCTCTCATTGGTGGAAATAGCCTGTTGGCAGCAAACGTGGCTGATCTCAATAGGGCTTGAACCCTCTCATTAGACTACTTCAACAGACATGTCAGTGGTTGTCAGCAGTGTGGATACGGCACGAAAAGTAAAAGAATCAATAAATATTTCATACATGCTGTGAATTGCACTACACCACAGTCATTTCCTTGTAAAATGACTAGTATGAGTGTTCATCTCTAAACATAAACCAGAATAAAGCTGTCAAAGTTAGAGTGTGGAAACCAGTCAGATTCAGTTACTTGGTTTTTTTCTGTCACTTGGATCCAGTTTGGGAGCAATGGCCACAGTCATCCCCGGTGACCACATGCTCCTCTCTCCTTTCTCACATTCCCAAAGCGGCAGGCTTAAGATGAGAAAAATCACCCGGCCTGGAGCCCCTCTGGCTGGGATCAACTCTCTCCCTGCGCCCCTCCCTGTCCGCGCTCCGGTGGAAGGTGTTAGCGGTTAGGCTAACATTAGCCTCAGGCTGTGGGACAACGGAGGATTTCTTGTGTGGCGCATGGTGCCCTGGTCAAGTGGAAAGCGGTCTTATGTCCTAATCCTGTTAAATAAATGGCCTGTATTTGTGTTGACAGTAGACCGGAATAAAGAAGACAGAGTAAGAAGATATATAGTGGCCTGTGAGATAAATCTGCTCTTTGCCCTTCTCTGTGGATACTGGTGGAGGTGGTGAAATGATAGCGAGGGAACTCTATGACCCTCCACCAGTCTGTTTGTTCTCCTCATGAGCCACTTAGGATGAGTTAAAGCGATACGCTCACACCATAAAGAGCTTTTGTCTCTGTGTAGGCTGGAGACAGACCATATATTTCCTCGGCAGCAGCTGGAGAAAAAGCCAGGGAAAGAGATATAGATACGGAGAGTAAAGAAGGCCAAGTTTATCAAAGGCTGCATCAGAAAGATTGAGAGTGAAAGAAAAAAAAAATGCTCAAGGAAACAAGTAGATAGAGGGAAAAGCAGAGTGTGTGCATGTATATGACTACAGTGTATGTGTGCCCGTGTGGCTGTCAATGATTGTGTGTGTGTGTGTGTGCGTGAGCTGCTGTATGTGCATGTATGCGTGCATGCTGGTGTGCATGCGTGTGTACGTTTGTGTGTGTGATCTCCCGTCCGTGTATGGCTGCCAGTAGAGTGGGTTGGCCTGGCTGGTGGCCTACGTTTGTTTAGCTGTGAATTCTTCCTCCCGATCCAGTGACTCAGAGCCTGTGGCTTAGGCAGAGATTGTGTGCCCAGAAAGCACTAATCTGGAGTACACAGACCCAAGACCACAGCATCACCGACACCACCACTTTCTATGGACTTTCTGTGGAGACTACCACCAGGAGTTAGTATTGATCTGGAACACAGAGACCATGCAGAACCTGAGGCCACGGCGCTCGTCTCTACAGAAATTATTCACAGGAGTTAGCATCACTGTGGAAGCACAGGGACTCTGCACCTGCACCGTGGTAGCCAAGAGAGCGGAGGGCTTGAGTTTGGAAGGTTGCACCAGCCGGGGAACATCTGGGCGGGAAGAAGCTTCTCCAGTAGCTCAGTAGAAGACTGTGGTTGCACTGGGAATCTCCCAGGTTTGAATGCATTTAACACTGTGAGTGTGAAGCGGGTCACTGCCGCAGGAGGGGTACGTGTGTTCACTCAACCCTCCCTGGTTGAAAACAAAATACAGAGCCACTCTACAGATATTAACAACAGGAAAATAAAAATCAGCACTAAGAGACTAGACGAGAAGCTGATCACAATAGAAAGCGCAGCAAAGGGTCGCAGTGCCATCCTGCTGACACGGACAACCAACCAATTTAATTGACAAGTACTCCTGGGACAAGTGCATCTTCCCTTGTACTTTATATGTAATCACTGCACTATTTCTTACACTCTCACAGAGATTTCAGTCACACACAATCCTTGCCAGTAACTTCATAATCCATAACCGTAAAAGAGGTGAAACAAAGCCGATCTGGAGGGTTGTCATGGTGCCCTCACGGAGGTCGAGCGGCCAAAACTGTATGCCTGCCATGGAGTTGTACTGTACACATGTGACTTTACTTTACTGCAGCAACAGCATAGAACTTTGTTTTGATGATGTGAGTGAAGTATGGGAGGCCGGGGCCGGTTGTAACAATTTTTACTTTTCCTGCTGTAACTCAGTAGCTGTTAGAGCTTGACAGCCATACTTTTGATATACTATAGTTTGGTGTGCTGGCCCAACCAAACGGTGTTTTATGGGTTAGGAGTGCAAAAATAGTCAAATCTGCATGAAAAGGAAGACAGCAACTAAAGAATGGACTGTAATGGACTGTGGGAGTTTTGATACAGTATGCTTTCATATGTCTACTAACTATATAAAGATTGAAGGTTTTCGAACGATCATGTTCTCAATGCTTTTTTTGTTTAAAGCGGAAGTGGAAGGTTGTTGCAACATCCCGTGGCGTGGGTTGTAACACCCTGAAAAACAATGACCCCAAGAGCAAAAATCTTTTCAAAGCGATCCACGTTGTAAAAAAATAACATTGATGGTCATTTTCACTGTTTAAAGAAGTTGATTAATAGTCCTGTAAATAGCGACGTGACGCTAGAAACAAATGTTAGCTGTGTGAATATGGTGACATCACCTTGCTCCTGATTGGAGGAACTTACAGATGTTACAACCCACATCTGTCCCCGGTTTCCCCTGAAGGCGCATGGTCTTTATTCTCCTCTTTATGATGGACTCAAGTTTCAGAAAGAAGAAAAAAAACATATCAAACATCACAAATGTATCATTTGGGAATTGTGTGACAGTCGTGAAGAGAGAGAAAGAGGGAGAGAGGGAGAGAGAGAGAGAGAGCTCATGTGATAGAGTGCATTTAGAAATGGTGTGGTCATGTGTGAGAAACAGACTTTGCAAGGCCAAAGGGACATGAAGGGGTGTGAGTAGCAGTACTGGCAGTACACTCCACGATTGTGTGTGTGTGTGTGTGTGTGTCTGTGTGTGTGTGTGTGTGTCTGTGTGTGTGTTGCGGGACACAGATGGACTGCGCTGAGGTTACTTGGAGAGAAGAAAACAGTCCTGTTGCTTGGGAAATCGAGTTGCCTGAAAAAGCCTGTTGAATTCTCCACACCCTTCTAGAAAAACACTTCTGCACGAGATGCACTGGACTGCATGGCTGTAATACACGGTGGAGATCCAAGCACAGAGCGGAGCGTAGTCATAGACTAGTTATGGCTGTCAAAGGTTATTTGTTCTCAAGTTACAGACGAAGGGAGAGAGGGAGAGATAGGGGGGCAGAGGACTGAGATTGTGAAAGCAATTAGGGTACCACTTGTCTCTATCCTTTCCCTTTGACTTTGTGCTTATGTTTGCTCAACCATCCTTCACACCTATATTGGGATTGAGTAGAGAAACAAAATCCTCTCCCAAATGGATGTTAAAGTCCAAAATAAAACCTTACCCTAGATCCCTCGCTGCACCCCCGCGTAGACGCCTTGACCATGCTGACAGACACGCACACACAGGGTTAGGGATTGTTTGGTGTTATACAAGTGGCCAACTGGGAAGACATCAATCAGGTAAAGTAGGTCAGGGGAGGAGAGGAGAGGGAGACGAGGGAGGTCTCAGAGGAGCAGGCCTTTGTTCCATATAGGAGGAGGATACAGGGAGATGCATCAACAAAATGCCTCTGGCCTTTCCCTGAGGCAGGTTGCACACCGAATGTGAAAAACAGTTTGCCTCCATTCATTGTCTATGAGAAGCGAAATGGCATGGCAGGGTAGGTGGCAACGAGAACCAGGCCAGCGATGTGATGAAAACTTTAAAAAAATATATATGTGCAAATGAGGCATCACTGGTGTGTGACTGCTAAACTACTTTAGCTGGTAACGTTAGCTCGCTAGCCTAACTCTCCCATCACATCCAAATAGCTGTAGCCACTTAGCTTGCTAGAGTAAAGCACAATTTCAAGAGGACAGTTTCCATCCATCCATGCGTATGGATTACATTTGGGTAAAATGTAATGAAGAAAATGATGAAATACAAAATAAGCAATGCAATGTGAAGTGGTCACGCTTGGTGTGTAGAAAACAGGTAATATGCGTGCGTGTGCATGTATTTGTGTGTGTGGGAGAAGCCTGAATACATGCAAACACATCAATCCACATATGTTCGGTGGTGCCTGTGGTGCAAACATATGTGCATCCATGGGTTACACAACATCTGATACAGACTGTGTACACATCTAGTCTCTGATCTCCCTCAGTCCCCGAGGCGATGCCTTCAGATCCTGAGCCCAGTATTACTGTGACTTTACTGTCCTGACCACTCCTTCTCCATGGAAACTCCAATAAGGACCCGCCATGCTAAGCCCCCATCCAGATAGACAGACGGCCATGTTAACGGACATAATGTCACTGCCGCGTCTCTCTCATAAGCTACGAACAGAGAGGACCCGTGTTGGATAATACGTATTCCCAGCCATTTCTGTGCATCATTCCTAATAACTGGTGTTATTGCATCCGTGGCATCCGCCTGTATGTGTGGAGAAATAGTGAAAAACAGAATCGAATCAATGAAATCCACCCACTTTCATGTAATAGAAAAGATGCATTATAGGTTTACGTGCTGATGGTTATTCACGGTGTTCTTTCAATTACGTGTTGTTGTGTTCTCAGGATTTATCAATATTTATTTTTAGATGTGGAATTTTAAATCATAACTTACATAATGATTTGATTATGCATCTACAAATTATTTTGCATCTTCAGTCTTTGTGTGTGTGTGTGTGTGTGTGTGTATGTGTGACAGTCTGCTTCTCTGCATGAGCTGCAGGGTAGTTCCATAAAGTTTAATTATATGTTGCATTCCCAGTGGAAGGGCTGAGATTAAACTAAATTAAATTGTGTTGGGGTGCATAAAATGTTTCTGCGCTGCGGAGGATGTCCTCACACACACACACACACACACACACACAAACGCACGCACAAAGGAGTCATGCCCTGCTACAAAAGGGGTACAAACAACGGCCCGACTGTTAGTGATGCTCCAACTGACTCAGTGTGTCTGATAGCAGTTCTGATTGTCATTACATCTGCTTGTGTGACTGCTGTCTGTTTTGTTTGGTATCACTGAGTATGACAGTGACTGTGTTTGATTATTTCATATATGTGTGTGTGTTTCACCAAGCCAAGTTTGAATTATGACCCACACGGCCTCTCATACAGCGACAGATCTCAGAGCATTCCAGCAGGGCTAAGACAAACGGATACATACTTATTCTTTCTCTTTCTCTCTTTGTCTCACACACACACACACACACACACACACATACACAAGGACTCTTTGGACCCGACTCTCGCATAAGAAATTACTCCAAATTTGGACCAGATTAGTGTTTGGTAAACACCAAGATCATGATGTTTGGTTTGAGGAGAGCCCTTTGGGTTTGGTCTCTGGGAGGTTCACTTTCATAAGTTTTGGTATTCAGAATATGACTCAGTGTGCAGTTTGAGCGTCCCGCTGTTTTGTAATGGCATCAAAATGCCCAATGATCTTAATTGGGATTAGAGCAGTGATTAGTTTGATTATTATAGCAGTAATAGCGTGACACATTCTACATTTAGCCACGTTAATCCGAGGACATGAGACAAATACGGAATGGAACATTCTGTGTTTTTCACCACTCCGATTACTCGCTGTCTTCCCATTCTTTTATTTATTTGTGGCGGGAGTAGTTGCATCGGCAAGTTTTTATCCCTTACTTAGAATAGTGCAGAAGAAGGATACGTCACCGCAATGATGGTTACTGTACGTGTGTGTATGCATAATGAGTGTGTGCACCGATGTGTGTGTGTGTTGCATGCGCTCGTGTGCACATTCGTGTTGTCGGAGTATAATTACAGAGATCAGCATTAGCCCTGATGTGTTCCATGTGGGAAATGTATGGCCACGGTGGTAGTTATTAGCCTACTGAGGGGCTATAAATACCGACTGGCTGAAGACAGTGGCCATTCCTCTGTAATGACTCCCCTTTCTGGGCTTGGCTCCTCAACGGCAACAGGCTAAAGATGTAGGTTCCTTCTCTCCTGCGGTTCGAGTGACGTATCCCTTTTAAAGTTGACATAATCACCAAGCAGCCCCATTCTGGTTGTTGGTACAATAGGCTTACTCCATCTCTTCTAACAACCTGGCTTTATCCAAGTATGCTTTCCTGCTCTGTTGTGCAAGCCACAAAAACGTGAAGTTTGACGATGCTCTCACCTCTTTCCTTCCCTTTGCGTCTTTCATTTCCTTTTCCGTGTGTATCTCCTTCCCTCCCCATCTCTCCTTTTCTCTGTATCTCTCTGTATTGCTTTCTCTCTCTCTCTCTCTCTCTCTCTCTCTCTCTGTCACAGAGGTTAAGTCTTGGCCATGTCCTCGCCTCTCCTCTGCCCGGTCGCCCATTCATCATCCTCTCTCCTCAGTGATGCCCTAATTTGTCAGCCGGCCACCGCCTTGCTCTTGCCCTGACACTCACTCCTTTAACCTTTGATCCCCCGACCCTGCTGAAAGTGCCACCCAGGGCAAGAACCCGGAGAAAACAACCCACCACCCTTTCCTGTTTTTATACCCAGGCTCTCATGTGTAAGTATTTGTATGTGTGCATGAGAGATTTTCAGCATTCATACATATTGTTCTCATGGTTTGTGTTCCTTTTTTTATTATACGAATTTGGTCAACCCCTAATGTGTGATGTTATACTGGTCCATAACATGTGAGAGCTTATTGTCTAAGCAGCACCTCCAAGTTGTTCAAACTGATGACACAGTCTGATGACACAGTCTTCATTTCCAGGTTCCTGGATTCAGGAGAGGGTACTTCTTGAATATATTTATTGAATTCTCCAGGGTGGGAAGAGCAGCATTAAAGAATTCTTAAATTGGATAGTATTCTCTTTTAAATCTTTTAAAACCTCTCTATCCAGGTGACTTTTCCTGTATGGGTGGAAAAGTGAAAAAAAAAGCCAGACTGGTGAACACATGCTTTTTTTTTTTTTACTTCTCTTTCTATCCTCTTCTCCTTTTTTCTCTCTCTAGGTGTCTCTCTCTCTCTGGAGTTAACTAGAGG